>CAJHQP010000570.1:0-174395 GCA_905132765.1 Moricandia arvensis | reverse complement strand
TTTCTTTTAGTCAAATTCCCTAAAATAAATACATATATATTGAGGTTGGTCTTAAAATACAAGTTTGTTCCAAATGATTAACATCCCCCCCTCTCTTTTTAACACAAAATATCAAGCCATTGACTATGGCTTTCTGGGGTCACAAACTGGAGACTCTATCGAACGACCGATGGCTAGTTTTCGTGTGTGCGATGTGGATCCAATCCGTTGCCGGCGTCGGTTATTTATTCGGTGGGTCAATGTCGCCGGCGATCAAGACTTCCCTCGGTTACAACCAGAAACAGATCGGTCTTCTCGGCGTTGCTAAAAACCTCGGCGACGCTATCGGATTCGTCTCCGGTGCTTTATCGGAAGTATCACCATCGTGGGCGGTTCTACTTGTCGGCGCTGCTCAGAATTTTGTGGGCTTCGGTGTTGTCTGGCTCGTCGTCACGGGTCAATTGCCTTATCTGCCTCTTTGGATGGTGAGATGAAATTTTCAATTCGTGTCTGTATACATGGTCTCTTTTTATTACATCCTAACAAGACTGGTGTTTATTTTTTTTGATGGTAGGTTTCGGTTTCTTACATAAGTATCTTGCTTTAATAAGAGTGCTTAGGTCTAGCAAACACTTGTTTCCTAATCTATAGAAAGTAACAGTCTTGTTAATGCAGTTGTTCATAGCCATCTTCGTGGGAACAAATGGAGAAACCTACTACAATACAGCATCTCTAGTCTCATGCATTCATAACTTCCCAGAGAGCCGTGGTCCTGTTATTGGAATCTTGAAAGGGTTTTCTGGCTTGAGCGGAGCAATCTTAACTCAGGTTTATTTGATGTTCAACCCCTCTCATGACTCTTCGGTTATTCTCATGGTTGCTCTTGGACCACCACTCGTTGTTCTTACTCTCCTTTTCGTTGTTAGACCCGTGGAAAGAAGTTGCAGAGCAAACTTGCGGTCTGATGATTTACGTTTCTTTGCTATTTACGGCTTCTGTTTTGCCCTCGCTGTATATCTATTAGGACTGTTGGTACTTCAGAGTCTTGTTGATATAACTCAAACAGTTATCAAAGCCTCCGGATCTGTACTTGTCGTTTTGATGGTTGCTCCAGTTCTTGTCCCTTTTGCATCGGTTTTCCTCTCAGGTAATAACGCCACCTTGGTGAAGCCCGAAGAAGGAACCTCTAGTGTGGATCCGAATGAGGTTAAAACTTTGATTGAGAGGAGTGACATATCCCCGGAGAAGAGAAGAGGCCCGTGTATAGGAGAAGATTTCACGTTGTTACAGGCTTTGGGACAAACCGACTTTTGGCTTATTTTTATGTCTCTGGTTCTAGGTGTAGGTTCGGGAATAATGGTTATAGACAATCTTGGTCAGATTTGTTATTCCCTCGGGTATAGCAACACCAAAGTATTCGTCTCACTAGTCAGCATCTCCAATTTTCTAGGCCGTGTTGCTAGTGGCTACTTCTCTGAGCTAATCATAAGGTACCGTTTTACTTTGATATCAAACATAAATGTTTACAGTTAAAAACTGCTTTTTTAACTGAAAGTCAACACATTTTGTTCTTCTTTACAAGAAAATTTTCACTTCCAAGAACAATGGCAATGTCAGCGGTTCAGGCGATAATGTCATTAGGGCTCATCTACTATGCCATAGACTGTCCCGGGAAGATATATGTGGTCACCATTGTGATAGGAATGGGTTATGGCGCTCACTGGGCAATCGCTCCTGCTTCAGTCTCGGACATGTTTGGACTAAAAAGCTTCGGTTCTCTCTACAATTTCCAGATTACAGCATTGCCTATTGGGTCGTTTGTGTTCTCAGGTGTGATTGCAAGTAACATCTATGACTACTACGCCAGGAAGCAAGCCGGGACCTCCACAGAGACTGAGTCACTCATCTGCACAGGATCAGTGTGTTATTCGGTTACCTGCGGTCTCATGTCCGTGGTGTGTTTAATGGCTATGTTGCTGAGTCTGAGTGTTGCTTATAGGACAAAGAAGTTTTACTTGAGGCTTCATCGAGTGTCCAATACTTGAAGATAATATGGATATTTTCAACGTGCTATAAGGTATTTCTTTTGGCCTTTTGTAAGAAGTACGAAAGTAATTCTTCAAATAGATTTAAATTCGATCAAATGTTACTAGAATTCATATGTAATATTAAAAGATTACCCTAAAGAGTTGGTAATATACAGTACATAATCATCATATTTTATTTGACCTATAT
The DNA here is from genome assembly GCA_905132765.1 of Moricandia arvensis. NCBI lineage: Eukaryota > Viridiplantae > Streptophyta > Magnoliopsida > Brassicales > Brassicaceae > Moricandia > Moricandia arvensis. The sequence goes on along the minus strand of CAJHQP010000570.1, from coordinate 172,181 downwards.
TTCTGTACACGCTTTGTTTCTTCTTCCGTTTTTTATTCAACATCAACTATAACTCTGTTGTGGAAAATTTGCCAAGAACGCTTAAATGGCCATACTACTCTCGTGGAAAACTGTAGTACTCCAACTCCATGACCAACAAGGAGTTAACTTATTAGTTAAAACTTTTGGATCATTCTAGTAAAAGTTTAAAATTTCTCAAAGAATTGATTTCTGTTGAAAGAAGTATGCTATTCAAAAAGAGTTAATTCGCATGTTTTGTATATTTACCTATGGAGATGTATGAGTTTTCAGATCCAGAACTTTTTAACAATTCCAAGAAAAGTATGCTCTTCAAAAAGAGTTGATCTCACAATTTGGATTTCGCTCTAGTGTATAGTTTTTTGTTTCAGAACTTTTAAATTATTTTTATAAAAACAAATCGTAATGACCGACGAACTATATATATATTTTACAAGTATATTTTAAGGGTGAATTGGTCATATGTACATAATAAGTAAAACATTAAAAAAATTAACTATGTATGATTTTTATTGAGATGTGTGTCAGTTTACCATGAAAGTGGAGAAAATACTTCTTATACGCACATGAGTCTGTTTTACGCGTTATACACAGTTGGCAAACTATACTACACTATACTATAATATTTTTAAAAATTAATATAGAAAAATTAATCCATACCAAAATCTAACAAAAAGGTTATAATAGAATGGAAACACTAAATAATACATACTAATGTAATTTATTTCTATGTTTGAAAATTGTTTGAGAGAGCACGAAGTTAAATTTTTCGATAGCATAATCTTCCGCTACACATGTTATCTCTCGAATTTGATGAAAAATCAAAATATAAGGGGCAAACTATTGGGGAAAATAATCCATGAAAAGATTATTCCAGCTCTCGAGCAGGACGCCGACCTTCAGATTTCTGTCCGGAGAAATCCCAGCTCAATTCTTAATTCCCTTCCTACCTCCGGACAAAAATGAAAGATTTCTACTAAAAAGGATACTACGATATCTTGAATATGGAAGATCTTAACCTAGTAACCAACCATGACTAAGCTATAAAAAGGAAACCCAAATTCTAAAACAAGGGATTGACAACTAGAGACTAAGAGAACAAAACTAGGGTTATACACCAAACGTTGTAGTTCCTGCTCAAAGAATCAATAAAATCTATCTTTTTGTCTCAATTCGTGCTACTCTCTTGTTTATTTAATGTTCAGTAGTACTTACAAAGATTCCACCTAAAAGTACCCTAACATATATCATGACCATAAAATAGAATAGTATACTACACCATTTGCAAGAATTGATACAAAAGTTTTCATATATATTATTCATCGGAGATCTATTGTTTTTAACGGATACAAAACTCTCAAATTAGATGAGGAAGAATAAAGTGAGGAGAAGAGAAAAGGTAGCACATATTCTATTATTGTGAAATCATATATCTATTGTATGTTTTCCTAATAAAATAGAATAATATGTATGATAGTACATATTCATATTCTTTTACTGTGAAGTTTTATTTCTATTCTATATCTCCATAATAAAATAGAATAGTACAACAAATTGTTACTGTTCATTGTCGTTTCTATTTTCTTAGACATAGATGATCGAAATTCTTAGTCCCTCAAAGAGTGATTGTAACTTTACCCATATCACACAAACTCAATCTTATTCAGAATAATCGTTATAAACCATTTTCCGTTAACCAATGAATTTTTCTTCTACTTTATTAAATCTCATTCTCCTCGTCATGTTCTTTTTCATTCATTTGGTATCAGATGAGAGTAGAGAAGTGTATACCAAAAAGAGTATTTTTGTCCACTTTATCAATAATATGTAGTGTATCATAGCCATAGGTTTTCTATGGTCAGTTTGAAAATTATAAACTTTTATGGTTATACTAGTAATTTTCCCTATTTTTATCTATTCAGTGTATTTTCTTTATCTGAGAACTGTCCACACTAGGATTCACATTTTTCTTTAACCTACATTAAACCAAACTATAATGACTAACTCGAGACTTTTTTTTTGCAAGAATTAGTACAAAAGTTTTCAACTATTCTTCATCGGAGATGTATTGTTCTTAACTGATACAAAACTCTCAAATTAGATGAGGAAAAATAAAGGGAGGAAAAGAGAAAAAGTAATGCATATCTATTATTGTGAAATCTATATATTTTTCTAATAAAATAGAATAATATGTATGAATAGTACATATTCATATTCTTTTACTGTGATTTTATTTATTTTCTATATTTCCATAATAAAATAGAATAGTACACCAAATTGTAACTGTTCATCATCGTTTCTATTTTCTTAGACATCAATGATCAATTTTCAATGTGCAGGGGTACAAAGATGTTTGACTAGCGACACAGCGGGTGGTGTGTGGGGGTACAGAGATAGATTGTACTAGCGACGCAGCGGGTATGTATGTATATCCTTATGAAAATATATGTGGGGCAAAGAGTAGCTATGTACTGTAAGCGCATGGGTTGTAGTTGACTAGTGCACTATGCATATTTTGTTTGCTTTCTGAGGTGTATTAGGCATTGTGTTTGTCTCATGCTAGAGCTAGGGGCACATAGTTGTAGAGTTATGTACTGAGTCAATAGTTTGCGGTTTAGCATATCATATCTCACTAAGTGACTTCTTTGTTAATCACCCCTCTTTCTTTCCCTTTCTGATGAGACTAACGAGCATAAGCGATTCTATCAGATTGGTGTTTTTGGGTTGTTTTCCTTTTTTTTATTTATAGACTTCTGATTTATGATTTATCGCAATTTATTCAAATTTATTTATATTTATTCAGAGTTATGGTAGTTGGAGATGATTTATGAGAATTAATAAATGAAGATTTTAAGATTATTATTTATTTATTTTATTTTAGAAAATACGAGTATTACAATTTGGTATCAGAGCGGGTTCTGTCCCGACTTCGACCCAAGATGGCAATTTAGGGGACTCGGATTTCATCGATTTTTAATGTTTTGGGATTGAGAGTTATTTTTAAAACAACAACACACTTCTGTCTAGTATCATTCAATTAGTTGTTAGTGTTTCTAAATTATTTGGTTTTGCAAGAGAAGACCAAGTCTCAAATCGTTTCCATTTTTTGTTTTTATCTCTTGTTCTTTTTTTTTTCTTCGACACCGTTGAAATTTTTCAGCTTTCTTTTTGGAATTCGGAACGAATATCAGTTAACTGGGGAGAGTTGTAACACCTCTAACCCGATACTACTTTTCCAAAATATCGTTTGGTCTAATTTAATTATGAGTTTTTCTTGGGTTCACCCCCTAAGGTGAACCTATAGGTTCACCAGCCAATAATAACTCGACAACTCATACTAAGTTTTTTTAAAAGAAAGAAGGCAAAAAAAATAGAAATAATGCTATTTATCAAAAAAAAAGGGAAAACAGAAAAAAAAGGAAATAGAAAAAAAAACAAAAACAGAACACGTCTTCTCCAACGGATACGTCTTTGGATCCGTAGGTTGCGTTTTTCTGGTTTACATATTCTTCCTTGCCTCTTCTCTAGTATTTATCCTTGTTTAGTTAGAGAATTCTATATTATTTTGATGATAGAGTCACATAGAAGAAGAAGAAAAGGAGCAAAGAAAAAACTATGAAAAGGAACAACAAGAAGAAGGAAGCTTGAAACGCAAGAAACGAAGGAACAAGAAGAAGTGACCAAGGAGAGACATAGAAGAAGAAAGTCAACGTGGGAGAAGATGCCACTTGACAATGGTTACAAACCAAAGCGAAGTTGAGTTGTGACTTAGTCACAACAAATAAAGTCAAGATGCAACTAAAAATGTGTTTAGACAATATAAATGTCATGACTGAAACACAAGCAAAACTGAGAGATTAAAAACAAAAACAAAGAGAGCACAAAAACAGAGTAAGAGCAAGAGTGAGCTGGCCGTGAGGTGTGTAGCGAAGCTCAAAAGTTCAACAATTTCAACAAAAAAACGTGAATGAAAATGACCGCCCAGACTAGACCACTAGAACAATTTCAAATGTCTGTTATTTTAGAACTATGATTGAAAGTAAAGTCCGCAAGAACGTTCTCCATATGTTCTATGCGCTCGGGTACAAACTAGACCACTAGCTTCTCAGCAGGCAATCCTATGAACCATTCCCGTAATTCTTGTCGAAGTCTTTCGATGAACCATCGCCATATATCTTGTCAAATTCCTTCGATGAATCAGCGCCATAATTTTTATCGAAGTCCTACAAAATAAAAAGATATCTAATTATTTGAAAATGACATACAACTTAATTATCAATAATAGATATAATAAAATATTTACCTGGAGCAATTGTGAGAAAAACGACCCATTATTTGATGTGAGATTGGTGACAGCAACAGATAAATGGGTATCGGGAGTAAGAGTTGGTTCCTAAATCATTTATCAAAAATTTAAATATGGACATATAACTAATTATAAATACTAAACATAATGAAATTTTACCTGGGGTACTTGAGAAAAAAATGGCTCATTATGTAAGATCGAACCGGTGGTGGCAAAAGATAACTGGGCATCAGGAGTAAGTGTTGATTCCTAGAGCATTTAACAATTTATTCAATGATTAGTGTATACATATACTGATTAAGTCACATTTCGATGAAAAATTAACATAAACTAATAATATATATCAAATACCTGAAATGATATTTTTTCTTTGCTTTAGCCTTACTTATTGATTTTGATGTACCACGATTTTTCTTTTCGAGAACACCTTTAAATCGACCATGGGGTCCGTCTTTTTGGTTCTTTGGTCGCCCACATGGATTTTTCCTTTTAATTCCACGTACATTTGGAACGTTCTCGTCTTCTTCTTCTTCTTCTTCTTCTTCTTCTTCCACAAGTTTATCCTCTGAACTATGGAGCATCCATTTATTAGCTCGCACAAGTTCCTTTTTCTTTTCCTCCAGTTTCTTAAGCAACTCAATCGCATCTTCATCTGCACACAGTGTCAGTTCTATATGTTCAGCAGCAACAGATGCAATCTCACGGAATGTACGACAAATATGACTATATCGCTTTCCAGTCGATTGCTTCACTGCTTCATTAGGTATCTCTGATTGATAATAAGATATGGTTCGTGCTTTTGCCTCTTTACTCCATCGATTCAGAATGTAAGTAGGTGGAATTCTTCTAACATTCTTTTTGTCCAACACTTTCAATGCATGACGACATAAAATCCCAGCAAATGAAAACTTCATGCAACTACAATGTATCGTTTGGTTTGCAGCATCATACTTAACCAAATGCTCTCGTGCTGCACCACGATAAGATACATTGTATTCATACACCATCTCAGACTTACTGATCTTTTTTGCAACATAATCACCGATGATTGTGTATTCCTTTTGAAACAAGGTAAACACTTCTGGTGTATATACTTCTTCTGCATGCTGCAACATCTCTACATAAGCAACTAATACCGGCGAAGTATGCATCATACTGAAGTCAGCAACTAATTCTTTATATCGCCTATCATCCAACACTCTCTCATAGTGTTTAAAGAAGGTCAACAAGTCAAAACTGCGCTTCAAGTATCTTTTCAAAATACTATTCATACTTTCGCTACGTTGTGTGCTTACCATATCGGCTGTAAAAGTATGACGGCCATATACCATTGCCCATTTTTCTTTCACCTCAAACAAATTCTTCAACCATTTATTCTCTGTCAATTTATGCTTATTGAGCATATCACGCCAAGCCAATAACCAATCTTCTTCTTCCTCATGGTCATATACACACTTTCCAAAATCCATGGCAAACTGGTCTGGTCCATGAAATACACGACTCAAATTCTTTGCAGCATTTTGGTAAATATGCCAGACACATAACCTATGTTTTGTTTCTGGAAACACCTTCTCTATTGCATTCGCCATTGCTGCAGATTGGTCAGTAAGAATTGTTTTTGGTTGTTTTCGAGACATTGCTCCAAGAAAAGTCTCAAAAAGCCACATAAAAGACTCAGTGGTTTCATCATATAAGAGAGCAGCTCCGAACACAACAGTTTGCTTATGATGATTGACCCCGACAAATGGAGCAAACGGTCTATCATAATCATTAGTCTTATAAGTTGTGTCAAAGCAAACGACATCTCCAAAGAGATTGTAATCGCTTATAGACCGATCATCCGCCCAGAAGATATTAGTGATCATATCGTCCTCATCAAGTTGCATTGAATAAAAAAATGAGGAATTATCTTCTTTCTTTTTCTGAAAGTATTCCAAAACTGCTCCAGCATCTCCCTTTACCATTGCTGCCATCCTCTTACGGTATATGTAATTGCGATAGTCTTTCTCCATGAAACCTAGATTTTCTCTCCCTCCAACTTCCCTGCTCATCATTTCAACAGTTGCTTTTGCTGAAATTCCTGACATCTCTGCATCATCAGCATGTTGTTTTTGAGAAATAGTAACTGCTCGATTTCCCTTCAGCAAATGCTTCATAGGTGTCCTCACTAAGTCATGGTTATGATTTGGCTCGAAAGACACAATCTTATATCTTCCGCTATTCTGAACGTAGCAAGCCATATGAGCTTTACAACCACACCTAGTGATTGGTCGGGTATAAGATCTCTTGACCTTAGGTTCTTTCCTAACCCCCTCTTTTGAGCATACATAAACAATCCTTGCTACCTTTTCATCTTCTTTTTTTTTCTTCGATCTCCTTTGTTTCCTAACGTTGAAACCATGATTGCCTGCATACTTACTATAAGCTATATGTGCAGTCTCATCAGAACTAAACTCCATTCCAATACAAAGTTCATCTTTCTTCTCATTCTTATTGTTTGCTTCTAAAGGATCAACATCGTCAGCTTTAAGTTGTTCCTCTTTGCTGCCTATTTCATGTTCTTCCTCAAATTCACTAAGTGAAGTGTTGTCTTCCTCAGCCTCAACCGACTTTTTATTTATCAAACTGGAATCACCTGAGACTTGTAAATTAGATCCACACTGACCACCAAGAACAGTTTCCATTGCAATCTGCACTAACCACTTTAATATTACTATAATATGTATATATATCATTAAAATCATTAAAAAATCAAACAACATCAAGAGCTTGTGATTGTTTCTTGTTTTCTTGAGCCAAGCTCTAAGATACTGACGTAACCTAACAGTATTTAGTAAAACACAGAACATCAATATTAATATAAAATTCTATAATCAAACAAGGATATATATTAGAGAAGAGGCAAGGAAGAACGTGCAAATCACATAAACATAATCTACGAATCTAAAGACGTATCCGTTAGGGATGAAGTTGAAAACATCTTTGCTAAATTCATTAGTTTTTGAGAATTTGAGGTGATTAAAGAAAATCTAAAAACTCCAAACTTACGATTATATGGTCAATTATGCTAAGGACTTTGTGGCTGACTTCTTCTATGCTACTCTTCTTTGCTCCTCTTCTTCTTCTACGTGACTTTCCTTGGTCACAAAACAAGGTTAAGTCGTATTCTGTTTTTTTTTTTAGGTTTCCTTTTTTTTTTTCCTGTTTTCCTTTTTTCTTTTGTAAATAAAATTATTTCTAATTTTTTACCTTCTTTTTCTTAAAAAAATTCAGTACGAGTTGGCAAGTTATTATTGGTTGGTGAACCTATAGGTTCACCCTAGGGGGTGAACCCAAGAAAAACTCTTTAATTATTAACCATCTTGGAGCAAGTCAATCGTTTTTTTTCCTTGTTTATTAAACAGAGTCGTTTTATGTATATATCCATAGATATATTCTCTTCCCTGTAACCTAACAAAGAAAATGAGTAAAGAGCAGCCGCCATGAACCTCTTGCGACCCCCTCTTCTTGTTCTATCTCTCTAAGCTCTCTCTCCACATCTTCTTCTTCCTCTTATTTCGTTCTCCTTTTGCTCTTCGCGAGTCTATGGAGCGTTGACTTCGTGTTCATCTTGGACCATCACCGGCACTGCCACACCGTCACTCATCTTCGCTGCTGCGAGTCATTCACCACTGGAGAACCTTGCCGCCACCACCAAAGATCAGCCTCATCACTGATGGTGTCACGTACCAGATACGAGTAATGGAGAACGTGAACGCAACCGGAGCCACCGCATCCAACCACCAGTCCACCACCGGCGCCGATTCACCACAACCACAGCTATGAGCGATGATTCTAAGAGCTTATCTTTTTATCTATTCTTTTTCTAATGTTGCATGTGATCGTACTTTGGTATGTGTGGCATCAGGCCACCACTTTCATTTTCACTCGCTTTTGATCACATTTTTGGTCATGTAACCATGTTCCCTTGTACTCGTGATGTGACCCTGACCGAGCCAACTGAATATCCAACAAAAGACAAGCCAGGATGGATGAAAAGCAAGCATACTGATCTAATACCAGTTGGTGAGACTGAGGCAGAGTGTGAACGAACTTAAACCATTTGAAGAGAGTGTTCACGAGCTAAAACCAGCTAAAGTTATTAAGGATGAGCTGAACAAGCTGAATGAGTTGAGTGACTTGGATTTGGACGAGCTGAATAAGAGTGATACTAAACTAGAAGCTTGAAAGGAGCTGACTGAAAGTGACACTACATCAGGACCTGGAAAAGAGCTGAGTGAGAGTGATACTGAACCAGGAGCTGCACGAGAGGTTGCTTGGCGAAAACTTATTGCTGATTCTAATCTGCCTTTCTCAGCTCAAAAAAGTTCAAAACCAAGTAAAAGATCCATTACAACTTGCTGATGGGTCAGCCACAAAATTCATGTCCAAGAACCTATTTGAAGCTGTTTTGGATCAAGTGTCACAAGAAGAAATGTTGCAGCCCATGGAAAGTTCATAACAAGTTCAATATGGGTTCGTTTCTTACCAAATTCGACCAGACCCTTTATCAGATTGTTTTTGGCACATTATCATCAAGAAACCCAAGAGGAAGTCAAGCAGCCAGTCCTTGTTGTGGCATGCGAAGGGACATTCAAAGAAGAACTTTATTCTGGTCAAAAGTCAAGTCATATGTGTTAGTTTCTAAGTTTCTAGTTTTTAGCTAAGTCTTTGTCTAGTTTTCTACATTTGTTTCTTGTTTTCACATCTTTTAAGTCCTATATAATGGGGCCAAGAAATTCTGAATAAATCAATCACTTCTTTTTCAAACTTCTACAAAGCTTTTGATTCCTTTGTTAAGTTTCTGGACATCGATTTGGCTAGGAGAGTGATCTCCCTAAGCCTTGGTCTTGTTCACTAGTGGGGCTGCCTCTCGTAGACTAAGACCACCCAGCAAGTATCTGATCATTCCGCAGATCCTCCACTGAAGTCATCTTTATCGTCGACCACCATTCCCTCTTCTATCAATCATCAAATCGATCATCATCCATCAGTGTTAGTAACATGATACATCACCACAAAATCTGTCTTGATCGACTCTCAAGAGCATCCTTAGGGCTTTCCTTGATTAGGAACTCATCAAGTGGTATCAAAGAAATTTTAGGGAGTCTGATCAAAAGGGGTTTGTGTTGATTCATATCTTTCTTTCTCTGTGTTTGGGAACCTATTTTCTTATGTTTCTCTGCAATTCTCGTCTGTTCTTAACTATCTATCTGTTGTATCTGCAAGAGGACCAACAAGATTGTTAAAAGAAAACAAAAGAAACAAAAAAATCAAAGGAAAAATCAAAGGAAGTCAAAGAGAAAACCGACTAGCTGAAGAGAAATTCGACCCTGGTGGTAAAGCCTCTTGCAAAAAAATCTTGGAATATATCTATCTTATTATTTGGGTTTTGGGATTTTGTTTTTTGGTCTGAGTTTGTTTGTCTGGTTACTGAACTGCTGGAATCACAAAATTATATTGAGTGAAACTAAACATTTGAGAGAAACACTAAGTGAGGCTTCAGCTACCTTTTCTGTACTGACTTTTCTTTGTTGAAATTGTAACAGGAAACAATGAATGGAGATGTCAGTCAAAGAAAGGAGACACCAACTGTGGAGTTGAATAATTTGCAGATGCAATGATGTCTCAGATCATGAAACAATTTGAGGATACTTTACGATCTAAAAGAAAAATTGATGACCACTTTGCTAATGTTTCACAGGTTCAGAAAGAAGCTAAGATCAAAAGGAAGAGCCAAGATGTATTCAATGTTACCAGACATCCTGAGAGAAACCCACAGCCCGACTAATTCAGTTCCTCCACAAAGAGTTTGCTGGGAAAAAGATAGCAATTGTCAAGTAAAGAAAAATAGGGTTTTAACAAAACTGATTTGTTGCAGGAAAGGTCACGGCCATGGAGGCTTCTGGAAACGCCTATTAATAGGATCATGGGAAAATCTAAACTCTCCAAAGAAGAAGAAAAATGTGTCCATAGTCGTGATGATCAGGAGTTGTGGCTTAGAGTTCTTAAGCAGATGAGTAGTAGCCAAAACATTACTGATATATGTAACCAGATATTCAAGGATTTAGAGAAGGACAAAAGACAGAGAACACGACCTTCCTCAAAGTTACCTGACCCAAAGAGTTGTGGCAAGCAGGAGCAGATCATCCAAGAGATGGAAACATAAACTACTAAGGTAAGGAAATAATCTGAGACAAAACTTGGTTGTTCTCTTTTCTCTCCTCAATCTGAACTTGTTATTAGTAATGCTTGTGATGAACTAACCTGTTTTGAACCGGTGCAATCGAGCAGCCTTGTTTCAGTGTCTCAGGTCTTAGAAGAAAACTCAGCAGAAGAAAACAAAAGAGTTCACCACCAGAAGAATAAAATGTTTAGAGAATTAGAGAATATAGAGATTAAAGTAGACAAAAATGAAGAGAACAGAGAGATTAGAGAGTAATTTGTATGAACTGGTTTGAGGATTTCATATCGACCAAAGTATAGAGAGAAACCTAGAACTGTATATTTTATTTCTTTGGGGAGCATTACAATATATAGAGAGAGTTTACAACGGTTTTCGAGAGAAGGAAGAACAAACTAGTGGACCAGAAGAGAGGGGGAGCGTGTATTCAAATCGTCGACCAAGGGGAACCACTCAAATGGCATCAGAGTCTTTGGGAAGATGCTGGTTCACTTTCCAGCCTGTACGCGCCTTATCCACTCTTCCTTTCCAATGGATAGCTCATGGTAAGTCGAGGTAAGCTTCCCTGGTTACTTTTCTTTTACCCGGATGGAGTTTTACCTTTGATCGAGTGTTTTGGATCGACCATGATCTTTACGGCCTGTACGGACATGGTCGTCACAAAACCTCCCCAATCCTTTCTCGTCTTATCACTCTCAGTATTCCCTTTAACCCAATACTTCTCCATTCTATTAACTCCCTATTGCACCTTAACTTAACACTCCCCCTCAAGCTTGAACATGTAGAACAAGTCGAGCTTGGAAGACTATGTGGTCTTCTTCATTAAAAACCTCACCAAGGAAAACCTATTGGGATAAAACCTTGATGAGAGAAAAAGAGTAAAGATCCCATAGCATGGGATTAGCTAAGTTGGGTCAGATCAATGAGTCCCAACCGGCTATGGATGGACTCCATTGTCTTTTGCCTAGCTGCCTTGGTAAACACATCTTCTAGCTGATCCTCACTCCTCGTATAGCATGGTAAGATCACTCCTAATTCAATCATCTGTCTCACCTTGTGGCAGTCAACCTCAATATGCTTGGTCCTCTCATGAAACACTGAGGTTGTGGCTATGTGGATGGCTACTTGGTTGTCACAATGCATTGTCATTGGAGTGGACTGCTCAATACCAAGGTGTTTTAAGATACCTTTGATCCAGACTAGCTCATTTTTTAGCTTCAACATTGCTCGATACTCGGCTCAGCACTGGAGCAGGATACCACTTTTTGCTTCTTTCTCTTCCATGTAACCAGATTCCCTCCAGTGACGGTGCAGTAGCCAGTAGTGGACTTCTTGTCTGCTTTATCACCAGCCCAATCCACATCACAGTAACCGACCACTTCAGTGTTGTTGTTGCATCCCATCCACACCCCTTGACCAAGTGACCCATTCAAGTAGTTCATGATCCTTTCCACCATATTCCAGTGGTGCTCCTTTGGAACTTGCATGTGTTGACTCACCTGGTTCACAACAAAACAAATATCAGGAAGTGTGATGGTCAAGTAGATTAACTTACCAACTAGCTTTCTATAAAGCTTGGCATCATGGAATGGTTTGCTATCTTCAATCTCCCCTTCACGAGGAACCTTGTACCCATCCTCCATGGGCATTTTTGCTGTCTTTCCTCCAAGTTTACCTGCATCTTTCAAAAGATCAAGTGTATACTTCCTTTGGGACATGAACAATCCTTCCTTGGATCTACAAATCTCAATCCCAAAGAAGTATTTCATTTCTCCCAAGTCTTTAATTTCAAACAAAGATTTAAGGTAATCTTTAGTGGCTTGGATGCCTTCCTTGTCACTCCCAGTTATGATCATATCATCAACATAAACTAGGAGAACAATGATACCTGATAGAGAGACAAGGGTGAAAAGGGTGTGATCAACTTCAGACTTGATGAAGCCTCGACCATTCAAAGTGGTGCTCAACTTGTGGTACCAAGCTCTAGGAGACTGCTTCAACCCATAAATCGTCTTTCTCAACCTTAGCACATTCCCTGGTTTAACAAGACCTTCAAGACCATGAGGGGATACATATAAACTTCTTATTCCAGATCTCCTTGCAAGAAAGTATTCTTCACATCCATTTGCCATAGGTTCCACCCCAAGTTGGTTGCAATAGACAAAACAATCCGGATAGTATGGAGCTTTGCCACAAGAGAAAATGTATCAACATTGTCCTCTCCATAGGTTTGGGTGAATCCTCTTGCAACCAGTCTTGTTTTCCTACTTTCTATCTTCCCATTTGGTAAGTACTTGATGGTGAAGATCCATCTACTAGACACAGCCCTCTTCCCTTTTTGAAGTTCACTCTCATACCAAGTCTCATTCTTGATCATTGCACCTGCTTCATCACCCACTGGTTTCCTCCATTCCTCATCTTCCATGGCTTCCTCATACGATCTTGGAACATGAATTTCATCCAGACTGATGATTAATGCACAATGCTCCTTAGGAAACTCAGCAAAGGACCAGACCGCTTGACTTGGGTGGGCGACAACTTGAGCATTATAGTAGACTCTAGTGTTTACCCAATTAGATGGGTGCCTTCTTACTCTAGTACTCCTCCTCAATGGAGCTTCTACCTCTGGCTCTAATACTTCCTCATGCTCCTCTTGACCTTCTGCTTCAGGCACAAAGCCTTACCTCTGATCATTTCCCTCCTTTGCTTCCTCATTTCCCATCACATCTTGATCAGTACTTCCAGAGTTCCCTTCGTCATAACTACCATTTCCTGGTTCATTTCCCCCCTCATGGTCAAGGTGGGATGATTATTCAGCTTCATGTGGTTGAGACACATTTTGCTTCCTTTGATCCTGGGTTAGATTGATCCCAAGACCTTCCATGATCATCCTAAGGCTCACAGTCTTGTCAGGTGCTTGAGCTAGATCCTTAAGATCCTCCCAGCTGTTCTCTTCATAGTATCCTCTTGACTCCAAAAACTTGACATCCCGAGTTACTAATAACTTCCTTGTTAAGGGATCAAAGCACTTGTACCCCTTTTGAGTTATAGAGTAACCGATAAACATGGCTCTAGTACTCTTAGGCTCCAACTTGTTTCTCGTTTCTTCTGGCACCAACACATAACCAATACATCCAAACACCCTTAGATGATACAGAGAGGGCTTGATCTTGGACTTCAAATGGAGAACGATCCTCTAGGATTCTGGTTGGTATCCGGTTGATAAGATAGGAAGCATACATCACAACATCACTCCAAAACATCTTTGGAACATTGGTTTGGAACATCATCGACCTTGCCACCTCCATGAGGTGCCTGTTCTTCCTTTCAGCCACTCCATTCTGTTGTGGAGTGTAAGGGCAACTCGTCTGGTGCAGGATCCCATGTTGAGCTAGATGTTCTTTGAATGCATGACTTGTGTATTGCCCACCATTATCTGATCTGAAAATCTTAAGCTTGGCATTATAATGGTTAGCAACATAAATCTGAAATTTTTTAAATGCATCAAGCACCCTATCCTTAGTTTTAATGAGTGTTATCCAGGTGTATTTAGATTTTTCATCAAAGAATGTAACAAAATACTTATAGTTCTCTTTAGATAAACAAGGAGCAGTCCAAACATCAGAATGAACAAGATCAAAACACTTTTCATAGATAGTACTTAATTTCTTAAAGACCGTCTTACAATGTTTACCCAAAATGCATGCTTCAGACTCATTATTTTTAAACATGACACCTGGTAACATTAAACTTAGAGCCCTAACATGGGGATTACCTAATCTAACATGCCACAATGCATCATTATTTAAAGCAGAAACATAGCTAAACGAGTAACTAGAACTGGAAACAGAAGTAATGTCTTCAATCATATAAAGTTCTCCTTTGGTTACTCCTTTCCCAATCAACTTACTGCTCTCAATATCCTGAAACTCACATTATTAGGACTAAAGATAACATTGCATTGTAAAATCAGTAGTGCATTTCTTGACAGATAAAAAATTTGAAGTAAACTCAGCTATATAGAAAGCTCTAGACACTTTATCAAACAGGTTCATAGTTTCAATTCCTTTTATTGCTACTCTATAACCATTTGCAATCATCACATGACCATAAGCCGGTTCTATATCCTTTATAAGACTGGTTTCACTTATCATGTGATGAGAGGCACCAGAATCAACAACTAAAGGTTTAGTTAGAGCACTAGCAGCAGTATATGATCTATGTAATTCTCCTAGAACATTTACTTGATCAAGAGTCCTAGGCAATTTATGAGCAGTATGAGAGTAACCAAGAGTGTTTCCGAGTGTGTTACCATTCTACTTAATAGCTTTGATGAGGGCATCAATGTCGGACCTCCTTATGGGCTCTTTATCCATGTTCTTGACTGAAGAGTGTTGAGATGCCGTGGCCTTCCCTTCACCTTCACACATGGTAAACCCAATTCCAGAAAGACCAGCTTCACTTGCTTCATTGGAAAGGTGAGCTCTTGCTTCCCTTTCCTTCATGAACTTGGTTGGTTTAAGGTGGAGATGAAGGATCCATCGCTGACTCCTTTTGTGACCCGGCTTCTTGCAATGATCACAATTGCCTCCAAACCTTCTATCCTCTCCATACCTCCTTTCCTCAGACTTGTACATTGCCTTGTTTTCTTGAGTGACTTCTGCCTTGTTTGCTAAGGATAGGTCAACTCTTCCTCCAAACAATCCGTGTGATCCCTCTTCCTTCTGGATCTGAGTACACACCTCCTCCAAGGATGGTAGTTTGGATGATCTCAAGATGTGTTTGATCAGGTCGTTGTAAACATGATTCAGGGTCAGTAGCAAGCCAAATAATTGATCTTTCTCTTTACTTTCCATGATGATATCTTGATCCATTGTACTCGGCCTCAGCATCTCGAGTTCAGACCATAGAGCTCTGAACTTCCCCAAGTGCTTGGTGAACTCCACCTCTTCCTGCAAAAGTGTGTTGATGACTCTCTTCATGTCAACCACACGGCTCAGATTTAATGTGTTTCCATAGACCTTTTGGAGTGTTTCCCATAGGTCTTTTGCTGTTTCACTAGCTGTAAGCTTCAAGGATAGAAGTCTCAAGAGAAGCTTGCAGTACAGTGACTACGGTCATGTCTTCTTGGACACATTTGTTCTCATCAGCCAGAGCGAGCTCAGTCACTCCTCCTTCTTCCTCAACAACTGGTTTTGGAGATCCATCCGTTATGTGATTCCATAAACCCTTGCTCCCAATAGCAGTTTTCACCAGCCTTGACCATAAAAGGTAGTTCCCACTCCCTTTTAAGGTCACTAGTATCGCCAACATCTTGTTTCCTTCCATCTTGTTCTTGAGTTACCCAGATCTGGAAAAGCTTGAGTCTTTGAATGAAGCTGAAGAACACTCGAGATTAGAACCTATAAAAGGTTGAGAATTTTAGATGAACAACCCAGAAAGAAGATAAAAACTTCAGATTTCTTCACTAGAAAGCTTTAATCTTCAAACTTTCGCTTAGATCTCCAAAAATCTTCGACCTTTACCTCTCAAAATGAAGAACACGAGCCCAGATTATCAGTAACCTTGCTCTGATACCATAAAATGTTTAGAGAATAGGAGAATAGAGAGATTAAAGTAGACAAAAATGAAGAGAATAGAGACATTAGAGAGTCATTTGTAGGAACTGGTTTGAGGATTTCATATCGACCAAAGTATAGAGAGAAACACAGAACTGTATATTTTATTTCTTAGGGGAGCATTACAATATTAGCGTTTTCGAGAGAAAGAAGAACAAACTAGTTGACCAGAAGAGAAGGGGAGCGTGTATTCAAATCGCCGACTGATATAGTGTGTTTTTAGCATACTTTGGTTGTGATTTATTGATCTTTCTCATGCAATCATAGGGCACTTACAGCTCTATTCAAGACATTACAGGTACAAAAGAGGCTGTAGAACTTTGGAGGGAAACATGAAGAAAAAGGGGAAATTTGAATTCTGTCCCGGAGAACAACCCCAGAGATCAAGCAGAGCTTTGATTCCCGCAGAGATATTTTAGGAAACTGCAGATTCTCTTGGGATTTTCCCTAATTTTATTTCTCCCTCCTTCCAGCTGCCACAAAAGCTTTAAAAAAGAAGGGCACAACCATTTACATGGACAGACTCTTTTCAGCCAATTTTCTTTTATATTTTTCAAAAAAAGCTTGTTTGGATTCAATACTTTGTAAGGGAGAAAGAGATCTTCACCTTGTTCTCGCGATTAGAGAAGATTTCTTGAACCCTATTTTTAGTTTTTGATTTCGATTTATGGAGTATTATTTAGTATTTCTGACTGTGTTTATTGCCATGATTGTTGAGTAGTCGATCTTGTTAGTATAGGGTGTTAGGGTGTTGGATTTATTAAGCTACACACAAATAAGTTGTCTGTTCATTGATAGCCTTTATTCTAAACTTAACTTAATGCTAGCATGAATCTGATCACTTTATGTTAGATCTAGGGTTTCATCTATTCATTAATCGTGTTATAGATTGCCTGATCTGTTTAGAATAAATATTATATCCCTAATCAGCAAAAGTAGATATTAGGGTGTAATATGAACTGAATAGACCTGATCGTTACTGTTCATAGACATAACTCGGAACAAGCGACAACTTAGTCTCCGGGGCTGTTCTCTGAAAGGAACAAGCACCACGACAATGGGCTGTTCTAGCCATTGATCTATGTTCTAGGCTTGTTTTTAATTCGAACTTGAATAATTGTGTGGCTTGATGATATCTAACACCCGTTTTATCACTCTAAACTAGCTTTTCACCAATTTAAAACAGCTCAAACCGTACCTTGATCTCTGCTATTTTTACCTTGTTCTCTGTTAAATCTGAAAGTTTTAGCTAAGAATTTAAAACTCATAAGATATAGTGTGAAACACTCCTCTGGAATTGAATCTCAAGTACAACAACTACAACTGTTAACTTGACAGTAGCAAGATCCAATTTTTATTGTATCAATTTTTGGCGCCGTTGCGACGGGGACCAACTTTTACCTATATTTTCTTGGTTTTATACTTTGTCTAAAACATCTAACTTGCTCTATTTTCTTATTTCAGGTGATGTTCCAAGTGTATGTAAAGTAGAAATACTCGAAGCAACACCTCAAGTCCATTAATCACCCTCAGCAATCAAGAATTCGTAAGATTAGAAAGGAACAACCGAACTCAATCAAGACCTACTCACGCCAACATAGGCGATCATAACAATGAGCATGATCTCACTGCTGCAATGGCTCTGATTCAACCGCAGATGCAACAGGCCTTGCAAGCTCAAGAAGCGGCTGCTCAACAGCATCAACAACAGGAGCAACCAACTCGGATTGGAGAGAGGAATCTTCCTCGCAACTTTCCAACCACTCGCTCAACCATTGTTCCTCCACCCTGTGCTCAGCAGGATTTCGAGATCAAGGCCTCCATGATCTCTCTGGTGCAGAGGAAGATGTTCCATGGTCTCCCGGAAGAAATACCAATGGAACACATCGAAGCCTTTGAGGAGATATGTGCTATGACTCGCTCAAACGGGGTTTCACCTGACTTTGTAAAGTGTATGCTGTTCCCGTTCTCTCTTGCCGACAGGGCATCAAGGTGGTTGAAATGACTTCCTATTGGCTTTCTCACTTCATGGGAGCAGGTTTGAGCTGCCTTCTTGAGTCACTTCTACACCAAGGCAAAAATGGCTGCTCTCAGAAACAAGATCTCCTCTTTCAAGCAGCACTCCAACAAACTCTTTAATGAAGCATGAGAGAGATTTAATGACATGCTCAGAGAGTGCCCTCATCACGGGTTTGATCAGGACTACATTCTAGGGATTTTCTAAGATGGTGTGGATTGGGAGTTCCGCAATGCCTTGAACTTCGCGAGTAAGGGAGATTTCATGACTCAAACTACTGAAGGAGCGTTTGAGCTGATAGAGAACATGGCTGCTAGCTCAGCCAACAAGAACCCAGAGACTGATCGCTCCAAAGAAGTCAACAGCATTGATGCTCAATGGAAAGATGAACTCACTGCCAAGGTTGATCTGCTCCTCAAGAGCAACAAAGTTCAAGTCTTGTATATGGAGGAAGCTACACCTGAGCAGATAGCTAAGGACCAGGCCGCAAAAGATGGACATAAAGGAGATGATCACCAGGAAGTGCTCTACATCAACGGTCAAGGGTATGTTCAGAACATGAACTACTACCAGAACTCAAACAACGGGAACAACCCCAACCTGCTCTATTACCGGAGCAACAACGTAGAGAACCATGGGGATCAAGCCCAGAACAATCAAGCTCAAGGTGCTGATCAGCAAAGAGGGTTTCCACAGAATTTTCAGGGAAATACTTTCGTCTTTAGTCAGTCCGAGAATCGTTTCCAGAACCAAGATCAACACCAGAACCGGCAGAAGCAGCAGAGCAATCAGCAAGCTGCTCCAGCAGCATCAAGCGGAAAGTAAGACGAGCTCAAGGTCTTAGGGAACATGATGCATCAGATGCTCCAGAGTCAACATATTCAGGTCAAGGCGTTGAACCAGGCTACCACAGAGATCAACAACAGGATGGACAACATGTTCACTGAGCAGAATACTAAGTATGACACTGTGAGCAGCCACATGCGCCATATTGACATTTCTCTCGCTCAAACAGCTGAGAGTGTCAAGTGGCAGCAAGGGACGCTCCCTGGAAGAAGAGATAAAAATCTTAGGGTTGAGCATTGTAATGCAACAGATCAGTTGTTTGCTGAAACTGCTTTGAGCGCAGAAGAGAGAACAACACACTCTGCTAGCTCTGAAGCGACTACTCAAAGTGAATATGTTGAGACTCCACCAGCTCGAATTTATGTTCCTAAGGTTCCCTATCCAATTCCACCTAAAAATCTGATGGATCCCATTAGTGCAGAGCAGCTGGCTGGATTTAGAAAGATGGTGAGAAGGCTTCTTAAAAATATCTCATTTAAACATGCTTGGGAGATTCGTCCATTGCATATGTTCTTCAAAAACTGTAGAGAGACTAAAGAGGAAGTGAAGCACTCTTTATCGAAGCGTTGAGACCAGAACCCAAGGTATTGCCTAAGCTTGATGAACCTGGAAAGTTTGTTTTCCCATGTTCTATCGCAGGAGTTGAATTCAAGGAAGCTCTTTGTGACTCTGGGTCTAGTGTGAATCTTGTGTCAAAGGCGATTGTAGACAAGCTGGGTAATATTGATGTTGAGCCTTCTCAGATGACTCTTGCTTTTGCAAACTCTTCCAGAGCAGTCGCTTATGGTACAATTCGCAACATTCTTGTCAAGGTTGGGGATTGTATTATGCATACTGAATTTCAGGTTATTGAGATGAGCAAGGACTATGAGATGCCTTTGATCTTTGGGAGACCATTTATGGCTACAGTGGGAGGAATCATCGATATGCCTAATAAGAAGGTATCATTCTCCAACATTAACAAGAAGGTTTTCTATAAGGTTGTTCATCCCAGATTCCCTACGTTGCTCGCCTCTTGCATCTCATTGGTTAGTGGAGATAAGATGAAGGTTGATCCTAAAAGGGAGCTTAGCGATAAAGGTGAGAGCCGGCTGGTCTTGGATGGAGATCCTCACACTGATACCAAGAAACTCAGTGGGTATGCAAAGGTGAAATAAAAGGTCCAGAAGAAAAGGGTCAAGGGTGACTCTACAATGACTTTGACACCTCGCATGTGTGATGAAAACTCCATTGAGTATGAGGTAAAGTGCAAAGGCTCATCTAAACCATTCTCTAAAGTCATAGTAATTCTCACACATGAGCTGAAAGAGAACGGGGACGCCGCTGTAAAAGGGTTGTTGAGTAGAGTTTTGAAGCTGAATATGTCTGATTGTGGAGCTTGTTTTGGAACAAGCGCTCATGCTCAACCTGATTGAACCCTATCACCAAGTCAAGCTAATGACTTAAACTAAGCGCTTGGTGGGAGGCAACCCACTGGTAAGTGTATATAATTTAGGTTTTCATTGTTTCTGATTTTTGTTTTTGCTTTTATTAGTTTCATGATTAAACAAGAAAAACCCGAGTTACCACATTTGGAGAACAAGGCAACTCGGAGAACAAGGTGACCCTGTTCTCTGAGGTTGTTCCCTACCAGGTAAGTGACCCGAAAAAAGGGTGACCTTTCTTGATTCTATTTCACACCCGAGACGGTGTGAAGTAAGTCTGGGGGATGCACTTATGTCAATCTAACTTTGTGGGAATTAGGACCCTATTTTTAACCTCTGTGTGCTTTTAGTTATCTTATCCAGTGACCTTAGCAGTGACGAAAGACCTACACTTGAACCTGGAACACCCTGACATCATCACTTTGTTCTCTAGAAGTCCTCTGCTTGTAATGTTATACATGTATAACTTAACTCCATCTAACTTGAGCCTAATTTTGACTGAAATGCTTAGAATGATCAACACTAGAGCAGGGAAACGAGATCACACTCAGGACTCCTTATCCTTTCATCCATCTTGTTGTTCCTGAGTGGCTGGCTCATTTTTAGCTGGTTCCCACCCTTAACCTTTATTCCACCTTCATGCATTCAGTTATTCTAATTGTCATATGTGTAGAATTGTGCAAAAGGGTCGGAGAGGAAAGAATCAACGCAGCCTTAACTCATTTTTGCTGCATTGAACCACTGATCAAGGGTGAAGAGAACAAGGCAGTCGATGAGAACAAGCTAATCAGAAAGACCATCTGACTGTTCTCTGAAGTAAGGAGACCTAGAAAATCAAAAGAAGGGCATCATAACCACCAGAGGCACCAAACATATCTGTAAATACCCTCTCATCATCATCATAATCATCAGTTAAAAAAAACGTTATTTGAATTCCCATTGATGATTGAGAGAGGAAGAAACAGTGTCTCTGATTGGGGAAAACATATCGGCGGGGAACAAGTTTGAGAGATCAAGGTGGGGAAAACAAGCAAAACGAGTCAGGCTGTGTAGATCAATGGATCCATCCTCTCTTACAATTTTGTGTGACCCCCTACATTCCTCTACAGAAAATGGTAACCACTGAAACTTGCAGCCCCACAAACAGAAAAAGCCTGTTCATCCCTAGCGTCGTCTACCCTGTCTAGTGCTGTGATAAGATATGCTCATGCTACTCTTAATTTGAATATGAGGAGTTTTGTTAGAAAGGTGTAACATTGCAGGTTTGACACACAGAGTATGGAGCCAATTTTGAACAACAGTCAGGGGTGTTCTGGTAAGGGTGTGCAGTCCTAGATACACAGCTTGTTTGGTTCAGAGATTTGTGGTTAAAGTATGGTTGCTGAGAATAGGAGAGTTCCCACACCTTGAGTCATGTCTAGCCTGTTCTAATGCTTGAAATTGTTTGAGGACAAACAAAGGTCTAAGTCTGAGGGAATTTGATATAGTGTGTTTTTAGCATACTTTGGTTGTGATTTATTGATCTTTCTCATGCAATCATAAGGTACTTACAGCTCTATTCGAGACATTTCAGATACAAAAGAGCCTGTGGAACTTTGGAGGGAAACATGAAGAAAAAGGGGAAATTTGAATTCTGTCCCGGAGAACAACCCCAAAGATCAAGCAGAGCCTTGATCCCCGTAGAGATATTTTAGGAAACTGCAGATTCTCTTGGGATTTACCCTAATTTTATTTCCCCCTCCTTCTAGCCGCCACAAAAGCTTTAAAAAAGAAGGGCACGACCATTTACATGGCCAGACTCTTTTCAGCTCAATTTTCTTTCATATTTTTTCAAAAAAACTTGTTTGGATTCAATACTTTGTAAGGGAGAAAGGGATATTCACCTTGTTCTCGCGATTAGAGAAGATTTCTTGAACCCTATTTTTAGTTTTTTGATTTCGATTTATGGAGTATTATTTAGTATTTCTTACTGTGTTTATTGCCATGATTGCTGAGTGTCGATCTTGTTAGTTTAGGGTGTTAGGGTGTTGGATTTATTAAGCTACACACAAATAAGTTGTATGTTCATTGATAGCCTTTATTCTAAACTTAACTTAATGCTAGCATGAATCTGATCACTTTATGTTAGATCTAGGGTTTCATCTATTCATTAACCGTGTTATAGATTGTCTGATCTGTTTAGAATAAGTATTATATTCCTAATCAGCGAAAGTAGATATTAGGGTGTAATATGAACTGAGTAGGCCTGATCGTTACTGTTCATAGACAGAACTCGGAACAAGCGACAACTTAGTCTCCGGGGCTTTTCTCTGAAAGGAACAAGCACCACGACAGTGGGCTGTTATAGCCATTGATCTATGTTCTAGGCTTGCTCTTAATTTGAACTTGAATAATTGTGTGGCTTGATGATATCTAACACTCGTTTGATCACTCTAAGCTAGCTTTTCACCAAATTAAAACAGCTCAAACCGTACCTTGATCTCTGTTATTTTTACCTTGTTCTCTGTTAAATCTGAAAGTTTTAGCTAAGAATTTAAAACTCATAAGATATAGTGTGAAACGGTCCTCTGGAATTGAATCTCAAGTACACAGCTACAACTGTTAACTTGACAGTAGCAAGATCCGATTTTTAGTGTATCACCGACCAAGGGGAACCACTCAAATGGCATCAGCATCTCTGGGAAGATGCTGGTTTACTTTCCAGCCTTTCCGTGCCTTATCCACTTTTTCTTTCCAATGGATAGATCATGGTAAGTCGAGGTAAGCTTCCCTGGTTACTTTTCTTTCACTCGGATGGAGTTTTACCTTTGTCGAGTGTTTTGGGTCGACCATGATCTGTACAGCCTGTACCGCCTGTACGGACATGGTCGACACAAAACCTCCCCAATCCTTTCTCTTCTTCTCACTCTAAGTATTCCCTTTAACCCAATACTTCTCCATTCTATTAACTCCCTATTGCACGTCAACTTAACAAAGAAGAGTTGGAGCAGCCAAACAACATTGAAGCAAAAACAGTTGCTACGTCATTCTCTTTGGAGTCTCAAGAGCACTGTAAGGATCTTGATATGGCTGATTCTGCACCTGAAATGTTTGTAATGGTTAGTTCTAGTTATGTAAAACGTTTCGGTCTGGAAAAAGTAAAATAATTTTGTGTTTCAAACTCTGTTTTTGAAAACATGATTAACTCTTTTAAGGTGTTAGAACCAGATAAACTCCCTGATCAAAAAAATTTTCAATCTGCTAGTGAACTCAATCCTGGTATTGTTTTTGAGTTTTATCAGTTTATAGAACAAAACAAAAGCTCTGATCATCCTGAAAAGTCGTTAGAGCTTGTTCTGCAACAAATTGTTTTATGTCCTTAGAGCTTCTTCTGCAACAAACTGTTTTATGTTCTAGAAAATCGATTGATTCATTTGTCTTCAAAGAAAATGGCTTTGCTCTGAGTTTTTCTAAGCATAAACTAGAAACTGGTGATTTGTTTTCTTCCACACGTGGCTGGAAAGAGTTTATGGTTAGGAATTTGCAGAAACCAAAATCACTTAGAGCTGAAACTGATTTTAGTTGTGATTCTGTTTTGAAACTTAGTATATTGTGTTCTGAAACTGATAAACCTTGGCAGGTTTTAAGATCATTACTTGGGAATTGTGTTGTTTGAGCTTTGATGATATTCTAGTTTACAATACCTTCTTTGAAAAATACGTTGAGTCTTTGATAAGTGATTCTCAGTCTGAACTCAATTTATGTTCTGATTTTGAGAAAGATAGGCATGTTTTGAAGCCATTCTATATTATTTCTTGTCTTGATACCATTCTGGTCCAAAATATGTACTTTGATGTGCAATTTGAAAGTCTGAAACAATTGCAGCATGTTCTCAGGAAGAAACGCTTGGTTATTGATCAGATTGAGAACATTCTTGCTTATATGACACTGAATATCTAGGCTTTGTTTTGAGTATCCAGGAACAGCAGGATCAGTCTCAAAGGAGTATACGGAGCGAGAGAAAACACTATGCTTATCAGCCTGAGATTTGGAGTTGGAAGTACTTAAGGAAAATAGCTTCAAAACTCCAAGGAAGTTTATGTCCAAAACTTTTCTTTGTTGTTGCTTACATATTTCTTTTCTTAAACCTTTGTCTCGTCTCTAACCTCTTTCCTTTCGACGTAGGAGATACAAATTTGAGGACAAATCTTTTTAAATGAGGAGGAAATGATGTGATCTTGACCGAGCCAGCTGAATATCCAACAAAAGACAAGCCAAGATGGATGAAAGGCGAGCATACTGAGCTAAAACCAGCTGGTGAGACTGAGGAAGAGCTGATACAGAGTGTGGACAAGCTTAAACTATCTGAAGAGAGTGTTCATGAGCTGAAACCAGCTGAAATTACTAAGGATATGCTGAACCAGCTGAATGAGTTGAGTGACTTGGAGCTGGGAGAGCTAAATAAGAGTGACACTGAAACAGGAACTGGAAAGGAGCTGACTGAAAGTGACACTTAACCAAGAGCTGGAAAGGAGCTGAGTGAGAGTGAGACTGAACTAGGAGCTGAGTGAGAGTGAGACTGAACTAGGAGCTGGAAGAGAGGCTGCTTTGCCCAAACTTGTTGCTGATTCTGATCTGCCTTTCTCAGCTCAAAAGAAGTTGAAAACCAGGTAAAAGATCCATTATCACTTGCTGATAGGCAAGCCACGAAATTCAAGTCCAAAAAGTCATTTGAAGCTGTTTTAGATCAAGTGGCCCAAAAAGAAATGTTGCAGAGCATGGAATGTTCATAACAAGTTCAATATGGGTTTCTTTCTTACCAAATTCGACCAGGCCCTTTATCAGATTGTTTTTGGCACATTCTCATCAAGAAAACCAATAGGAAGTCAAGCAGCCAGTCCTTGTTGTGGCATGCGAAGGGACATTCAAAGAAGAACTTTATTCTGGTCAAAAGTCAAGTCATATGTGTTAGTTTCTAAGTTTCTAGTTTTTAGCTAAGTCTTTGTCTAGTTTTCTACATTTGTTTCTAGTTTTCACATCTTTTAAGTCCTATATAATGGGTCCAAGAAATTCTGAATAAATCAATCACTTTTTTATATCAAACTTCTACAAAGCTTTTGATTCCTTTGTTAAGTTTTCTGGACATCGATTTGGCTAGGAGAGTGATCTCCCTTGGTCTTGTTCACTAGTGGGGCTGCCTCTCGCAGACTAAGACCACCCAGCAAGTATCTTATCATTCCAAAGATCATCCACCGAAGCCATCTTTATCATTGACCACCATTCCTCATTCTTTCAATCATCAAATCGTTCATCATCCATCAGTGTTAGTAACCTGATCCATCACCACAAAATATGTCTAGATCGACCATCAAGAGAATCCTTAGGGATTTTCCTTTACTAGGGACTCATCTACTCGCCATCATGTTTTGCTTCAGTTTATCTCATACCAATTATTGTTCAATTTCAAACCGATGACTAAGGTGATTGATATTCTGTTTAATCCCAACTAATTTAGTATTGCTATTATGGAAAGCTTAGTTTCAGAACATGTTCTTTTTTTTTGTGAATCGAGTTTTGCGTGTTTAATATTATTGATTGTTAAATTGTAAATATGATGTTAAGGATTCAACAATTGTGTGAAAGATTGATGTTGAGGACTGTATATATATGTATATATCTAGATATAAAGTACGTACTATGTGCGAGGGCGGGGGCTAAGAGATGTCTGAACTAGCGACTCAACTGTGTGGTGGTGTGTGGGGGCCCATAGACATCCGAGATAGCGACGCAGCAGGTAGTGTGGAGGGGTACATAGACGTTTGTACAAGCGATGCAGCGGGTGGTGTGCAGGGGTACAGAGACGACTGTACTAGCGATGCAGTGGTTATGTATATTCTTATGAGGAAATGCGTGGTGAAGAGAGTAGCTACGTACTATAAGCGCATGGGTTGTAGTTGAATAGTGAACTATGCATATTTTGTTTGCTTTGTGAGGGGCATTAGGCACTTTGTTTGTCTCATGCTAGAGCTAGGCCTATATAATCGTAGTGTTATGTATTGAGTCAATGGTTTGTGGTTTAGCTTACCATGTATCACTGAGTGTGTCCCTGCTAATCACCCCTCCTTTCTCTTTAACGTAAGACTAAAGTGCATGAGTGATTCTATCAGATTTGGGGGGTTTTGGACTGTTTTCCGTTGTTTTATTTATAGATTTCCGCTTTATGGTTTTATCGACATTTATTCTGATGAACAAAGGAATCACAAGTTTTCAGAGAAGTTTTTTTTTAAAAAAGGTGATTAAATCTTATTATGGTCGTGTATCCCTTTATATAGGACTTCAAGTTGTAGAAATGAAAAGACAAAGTGTAGAATTTAAGAAATTTAGAAACTAGGAATGTGGACTTGGCTTTGGACAAGAATAAGTGTTTTTGTGGAATGACTCTTGGCATGCCACAACCAAAACTTCCTGATTATTCCCTCTTGGTATTCTTGTTGAGAATATACTTGAAATGGACTGGACAAAGGGCTTGTCGAATTTGGCTTGAAACAAACCAATATGAATTTGTTATGAACTTCCTATGGGCCAAAACGCTTCTTCTTGGGCCACTTGATCCAAAACTGCTTCAGATGGGTTCTTGGACTTTAATTTTGTGTCTGGCACATCAGCAATTGATAATTGATCTTTAAGTTGGTTTTGAACTTCTTTTGGGTTGAGAAAGGCAGATCAAAATCACCAACAAGTTTGGGCCAAGCAGCCTCTCTTCTAGCTCGTGGATCAGTGTCACTCTCACTCAGCTCCTTTCCAGCTCCTGGTTCAGTGTCACTCTCAATCAGCTCATTTCCAGCTCCTGATTCAGTTTCACTCTCATCCAGCTCGTGCAGCTCCAAGTCACTCAACTCTTCCAGCTGGTTCAGCTCATCCTTAGTAACTTCAGCGGGTTTCAGCTCAACTTCAGTCTCCTTAGTTGGTCTGACCTTCTCCTCAGTGTCATTAGCTGGTTTCAGCTCATCCAAGGTTGCATAGCTGATCAGGGTTGCATCAAGAAGCCTACATTGAGCAACCACAAGGCTACAAAGTCAAAGGAGATGAAGACAAAATCATAAGGCTGAAAAAGGCGCTTTAGGGATTAAAGCAAGCACCAAGAGGATGGAACACTCAGATCGATAGTACTTATAGGAGAAAGACTTCACCAAATGCCCAAATGAGCATGCACTATATATTAAAGCTCAAAACAATGATATATTGAATTTGTGCTTGTATGTGGATGACTTGATATTCACCGACAACTATCCAATTATGTTTGAAGATTTCAAAAAGGAGATGACAAAAGTGTTCGAGATGACTGATATTAGATTTATGTCATACTACCTTGGCATTGAAGTAAAGAAAGAAGAGAATGGAATCTTCATTACTTAATAAGGTTATGCGAAATAGGTGCACAAAAAGTTCTAGATGGATGCCTCAAATCCAGTTTGCACACCAATGGAATGTGGAGTCAAGTTGTCAAAAGAAGAAGAAGGAGAGAGGGTGGAACCAAAACTCTATAAGAGCTTGGAAGGTGATATAGCCTATTTATTACCAGTTTTAGGCCATATTATATGCTCTATTTAGGGTATATTATGTGTATCCAGACTATGTTTTGGAGTATTTACAGGTCCATGAAGGTTTTGGAGATATATGGAGATACTTGGAGCTTTTGGAGCATTTAGAGGAGAAGAATCCGTAGCTGATCATTTAAGGAGTCGAAGTACAAGATAGTCGTCGATCGATGACACAACCTTGGCGTAGACCGATGTTAAAAGACCAAGGTTCATCGATGCTGCACAGTTGCCATCGATCGACGTCCAATTCACAGACAGCTGATTCAAAGCCCAAGTTAGAGAGAAATGATGAAAATGCCATGGACAAGTTTTGGCCTAAGTTTTAGGGTTTTTATATTTATGCCTTATGTATTGAGGTGAAGAGAGAGGATCCTGTGAAGTGCAGAGTTTTGTGCACAAGGAGTTTTAGATTTCTATTATAGTTTTAGGGTTTTTTGGGGATAAGATTCATAACTCTTTAGGGAGATTTTTATTGGAACCTAGTATTCTATCTGTGCATTATATTCAGACTATTATCCTTTCTTTAATTATGTCTAAGTAGTTATCAACTAGATTTAGGGTTGAATGACAACAATCATGGATTAGCCCAAAAGCAGGATTGCTAGGTTATGTTAATATCCATCAATTGAGTTGTGCTTCATGCTTGCATTCTAGAGTAGCTAACTAGGATCTCGAAAGTAGGACATGGATGACTACGACAGTAGGTTCTCTGCCAGAATAGACTCCATTGAACTAGGCTTTTAGGCGCATGCGTGAGCTGGTCTAATAAGTATGGTGGACTTATCAAATCTTGTTCACACTTCCTTCTAATTTCACCGTCGATCGACATCAGGCCTTAGTCGTCGATCGATGGTCTTTCCTTTTGCTCGCATACGAGAGTTGGAGTTAAAAAGGTCATAATAGTTAATATTTGAGTTCTAGAATATTTACTTTTTTGTGCTTCCTATTCCCTTGAAACTCTATTTCGCATATTTACATTTACATCTAGTTTGTTTATTAGCATATTTCCATATTTGCATTATTAGCATATTTACATATTTCATCTGTACTTCTTGATAAGGAATATTTCCTTAATTAATTGTTCACCACTAATATATATATTCACCTAGCTTAGTCTATAGAAATAAAAAATCTATTGTGTGCCACTGCTCTCTGTGGATTCGATCCCTAAGTACTACACCTGATCAATCTTGGCAAAACTATTATCTGTTTGTTAAGATTAGGCTTAATTTGATAGTTAGTTGTTTAGGATATTTATACCCTGCTAGAACAATAAAACACATGATGTCAAATTTGGCACAGTTGCCGGGGAGCATTGATCGTCATTAGATTTAATTTCTAAGATTTAGTCTAGGTTTGTTAATATTTTTCAAGTTACTAATTTTTCTTTTCTTTTGTTTTTCAGGTACATTCAAAGAAGCACCAGGAGCAATAAAGGACAAGAACTAATATTCTCTGACCTCGACAAACTCGAACGTACGATCCATAAAGAAAGACGACAAGCATCGATCGACAACACCTATAGCGCGTCAACCGACACTTCTTTACAGACACCATCGACCGACATGAGAACTTGAAAATCGACCGACACTAATCACATAGCACCGATCAACAACAACTTACCCACATCGATCGACAGAAGCAGACGAGTTTGTATGGTTGCAACTTTGATATTGACTCGGGATGAGAAAGGAAACTTGCATGACCTCGACGGTCATCGGCGTAATGCAGCAGGTCAAAAGATCAAGGATAAAATAGTGGCTGGACAGAAGCATCACGTCAATGCATTGATTGACGATGATTTTTGGCAGGAAGTTAAGAGGGAAAAGGTCGAAGAAGGAGATCTTCGTATGGAAAGTTCCATGTCATTCGGCAGTTCGCATTGGTCTCGATCGACACCAAGCAATGAGCATCGATCGACAACGATTACTGCAGTATCAGTAGCTTTGTGTAAATCGACTAACCTCGATCAACACCGACACGAGACAATTGACTGATAGAGAGATAGAGGTATTGATCGACAATTCGGTCTGAGCATCGATCAACATATAAGAAAGCCGGTTTGACTGCCAAGCATCACTGCGAATTTGATTGTGCATCCAACCATAACGGTTTTAGAACAGAATACTAACACGTCTGAAGATATGGATCTTGATAGAAAACATGGGAGACACTCCAAGAGAAAGCAAAAGATCCCCAAACATCAACGCAGAGAAGCCAATGAAAAAGAGATGGATAGTTTTGTCAAAAAAGTTTTCAAAATTCCTTTAGATACCCCATTTGATGTAGCTTATTATACTCATAGGTTGTGGATATTTTTCAGAGAAACAAGGGAGACAGACGATGATATAGAGATCATGTTCAATCATCTCAGAGAGAATATGAAACAAATGACTTGTCTGGAGAAGAAAAGTGATCCTGGGAAATTCGTGGTTCCATGCATCATCAAGGGCAGTAAAAATACCCCAGTGCCCTCTGTGATACTGGATCATCAGTGAGCATTATGCCAAAAACTATAGCAGAGGATCTGAACCTGAAAGTGGAACCCTCCAATGATTCTTTCACATTTGTAGACTGCTCAAAAGTGAACTTAGGAGGGATGGTAAAAGATGTTCCAGTACAGATTAACAACACCCTAGTCCCAGTAGACTTCCACGTGACGGACATCAGGATAGATTGGAACTCTTCACTACTACTTGGGAGAGCATTCATGGCTACCGTGGGAGCTATCTGCGATATGAAATTAAACAGGTTGTGTCTATCTCTAATTGATCAAAATATTTTCTATGAACATGTCAAGAATAAGAACATGGCTACTCTGTTTGAATTGTGTAATGATGCAGAACTTGTGGCCACATGCTTCAGCGATTATGAGTTCAGGGAAGAGTCGGAAGATGGAGCATCGATCGATACCCAACCCAGGCAATCGATCGAAGCGTTTGCAGTTCAGCAATCGGTCGACACCCACCCTTTGTTATCGATCGTCAACCCTACTTCAGAACCGATCAACAACTACCATGCATATGGTGGTTACAACCCAGCCTACCTTGAGTACGACGAAGATTACAGAGAAGAAGAGATAATCGAGTACAGTGGTATTGCTATGGAAGAGGCTGGTGTTTATCAAATTTCCCATCGACTCAGGAAATCGACATCGATCAACGGTCACCTTACTAGATTCAGCTGTAGAATGCGAGAATGAATATGGTTATCTACAACTAGATAAGTTCGGTATCATGAGAGATCAAGATGGTCACGCAAGAGCTATGGATGGCAGACTACTAAATGTCACGAGGGAAGATGTAGCGGATATACTTGCAATGGCTAATGGAGCTGGAAACCTTTTCGGGCAACAATTTGGTTATCGAGCATCGATCGACGGTCACCATATACCATCGATCGACACACATCTGGCATGCCAAGGATACGGTGAAGCTTACGAAGGATACGATTAAGATTACAGAGAGGAAGAGCTGATTGAATATCGCAGCCTAGCATCAGAAGACGCTGGCTGGGTGATGAAAGCGACAGTGGATAATCATTATCGATCTACGGCATCTCCTGACCATCAAACGACATCAGACGCGAACCAGAACACGAACTTGGAGTAGAAGATACATATATTGGTCTTCTTAGACCGGATGAGTTCAGAATTTTTAAAGACTCAAAGGGACGTGCACAAGATCTTTATGGGAGAATCCTACATATATCTAAGGAGGATGTAGCAGATGCCTTATTATGGCTAATGGATCGGGTAATTTATTTGGACAGCAGCAGCAGCCATTGATCGACGTGCATCTTACAGGGTCGATCGACATTGAGGAGCAGAAGAACGAGACGATCCGTAATGTTCCATACCCTTCCAAGCATCCGAGATCGATCAACAGCATCCATCGTGCATCGATTGACAACACCTTTCCAGAGGTACACAAAATTCATCCTTCCAATGCCTATAATTCAAGAAGTCAACAATCGATCGATTGGATCAAACCACCATCGATCGACTGGCATTTCGAGCAAGGTACGAGAGCTTTTGATGCTAAGGGCGAAAGACTTTTCATTAGGAAAAGAAAGATGAGTATGGCATCTACAGAATGAGAATGGTAATGCACGAGCTACAAACGGTAGAGTAGTGAATGTGCAAGCTGAAGACATCAGAGCGATTCTAGAGAGAGATAATATGTTGGAGCAGAGCTACATATGTTTACCAGCACATGCAGCAATGATCGCAATGTCTATGAATAATCAAAGGACATACAACAGAGCAGAGATTGATCATATTGTGCATGAGATGTACAAAGCTCAAGAGATGTCACTGGATGATTTCTACAAGAGGCTGGTTGATTTCTACTATACTATAGACAACTGCCTCACCGGTTTGATTACACACATATATGATATGAAGCAAGATTTGAATACTGTTCAGAGACATAATGCGATTGGGGCAAACAGACTAGCATTGATCGACGGCAACATTAGGCCATCGATCAACACTGAAGCCAACAGACTGAAGACCGCATCAGAAATACAATTGGAAGACATGTTCGATGAGATTGTTTTGTCTCAGAGCTGGATGAAGGAAGATATTTCTCAGAAATTGGAGGATATATCAGAGACTACAGCTGTCAGACTTAGAATGCTACAGCTCAGTATTAAGAACCTACAGAGGGGAATGCATTCAATGGAGGTTACTAGAGAGGTTATAAGGAATGAGAAAACCAGAAGATATGAGGCAATGAGGAGATTCATTGGTACATGGTTTCAGAAGAGCAAAGAAAATGTAGACATTTGTTTTCCAAGTGATGATCCACCCTTATACTAGTCAGAAAGTTCACAATGTCGAACTTAAGACTATAACCAAGCGCTGAGTGGGAGACAACCCACTGTTTAGTAAGTCTTTATTTCGTTTTTAGTTATACTACTATTTATTTCGAGTTTTACTTTGTTTTGTAGACTGTTTGAGTCTACCATCGATCGGCACCATAGAGGCACCATCCGTCGACAATGGATCGGGACCATCAATCAATCCCTCACGCCTACCATCGATCGACACTATCATACATAGAGAGGTATTGAGTTTTCTATTTAAGCTATTTACTTATGATTTAATTTTTCCTAAGCAATCCGGGACGGATTACACTGGGGACAATGTAATTAAGTATGGGGGAGGTTCGCTAATGATATTTGATTTTTTTGAGCCTTATTTACTATATATATGAGTTTTCAAGAAGTTTTATTGTGTCAAGAAGAGGATTATGATCAAGATTTATTATTGACTAACCACACTTTAGCACCATTCTTAGAAGGTTGTTTGCAGAGATTACTAGAGATACCAAAGTGGATCATCCTGCCACTATATCACACTTGCTTAGATAGTTTGAAGGAACCAAAGCTGATTTCCAACACTAATCCTGACATTATTTGCTTGCTTTGGGGATTGGTATACACTGGATCAGATTCCTTCTGCAAGTCTGTAGGTACAAGTCATTGCACCTTTGGTTCCCTTCTCTCTCTCTTAAGCATCTATCTAAAAGCTTAAAAGATTGAGATGACTTCTCGAGATGCAGAGGGGTAGGTATATTACCGATGACCCCACTATTATAATTCGGAGGAATGATCACACATTGTTTGAAGCGAGGGGTAGGTACATTACCGATGACCCAACTATTCGACTACAACTTTCCCCAAAAAGCAAAAGAAAAAATAAAAAAGAAAAGAAAAGAAGAAGAAAATCAAAAATAAGATGGAAAGATGGACTGTATCAGCATCATTGTCCATTAAGTTTGAGATCAAAAAGGTTCATAAAAGATAGAAAAGGGGGAAGAAAAGAATCATAGAAGAATTTATTCCTGGTTGTTCGGATACTTGCAGAGGTAAGAGTCCATGTGTCCTTTGATCGATACTCCCTAGGTAAAGCCTGCACTTTTATTTTATGCAAAGAAATGAAATTACTAGAGGGGTGAGTCAGACTAGTATTTGCTAAGTTGTTGGTAGAATGTTTTTTTGCTATACTAGGATTGGTTATATAAAGTTTCTCTGCGATTGACTTGATAGGATGTGGTTGCAACAATAAAGGGTGACAATTATACTTAGACATTATGTGAGTCTCCGCCTTTCAAAACCTCTTTCACGGACATGATTTGCTTGAGGACAAGCAAAAGATTAAATCATGAGAAGTTGATATAGCCTATTTATTACCAGTTTTAGGCCATGTTATAGGCTCTATTTATGGTCTATTATGTGTGTCTAGGATATGTTTTGGAGTATTTACAGGTCCATGAACGTTTTGGAGATATATGAAGATACTTGGAGCTTTTGAAGTATTTGGAGGAGAAGAATCTGTAGCTAATCATTTAAGGAGTCGAAGTACAAGACAGTCGTCGATCGACGACACAACCTTGGCGTCGACCAATGTTAAAAGACAAAGGTCGATCAATGTTGCACAGTTAGAGAGAGGAACCTGTGTGCATGAACTGCAGAGTTTTGTGCACAAGGAGTTTTAGTTTTCTATTATAGTTATAGGGTTTTTAGGGGAGAAGATTCA
The DNA here is from genome assembly GCA_905132765.1 of Moricandia arvensis. Taxonomy (NCBI): domain Eukaryota; kingdom Viridiplantae; phylum Streptophyta; class Magnoliopsida; order Brassicales; family Brassicaceae; genus Moricandia; species Moricandia arvensis. Next base: position 137,605 of record CAJHQP010000570.1, on the reverse strand, counting down.
TAACTCCTTAGGGAGATTTGTATTGGAACCCCAATATTATATCGATGCATTATCTTCAGACTATTATCCTTTCTTTAATTATGTCTAAGTAGTGATCAACTAGATTTAGAGTTTGATGACAACAATCATGGATTAGCCCAAAAGTAGGATTGCTAGGTTAAGTTAATATTCATCAATTGACTTGTGATTCATGCTTGCATTCTAGAGTAGCTAACTAAGATATCGAAAGTAGGACATGGACTACTACGAAATTAGGTTATGTGCCAGAATAGACTCCATTTAACTAGGTTGTTAGGCGCATGCGAGAGCTGGTCTAATAAGTCTGGTAGATTTATAAAATGTCGTTCACACTTCCTTCTGAATTACCGTCGATCGACATCAGGCCTTAGCCGTCGATCGATGCTCTTTCCTTTTGCTCGCATACGAGAGTTGGAGTTAAAAGGGTCATGATAATTAATATTTGAGTTATAGATTATTTACATTTCCGTGCTTCCTATTCCCTATAATCCCTCAGGCTTGAAACCCTAGATCCACCATATATACCTTTATATATACTTAGTTTATTAGCATATTTTCATATTTGCATTATTAGCATTTCTATATATGCTTATTAGCATATTTCCATATTGCATCCCTACTTCTTGATAAGGAACATTTCCTTAATTAATTGTTCACCACTAATATATATATATATATATATATATATATATATATATATATATATATCCACTTAGCTTAGTCTTTAGAAATAAGAATTCTATTGTGTCATATTGCTCTTTGTGGATTTGATCCTTAAGTATTACACCTGATTTCTCTTGGCAAGAGTATTATTTGTGGGTTAAGATCATGGTTAGTTTTATAATTAATTGTTTCGGTTAGTTATAACCTGCTAGACGATTAAAACACATGATGTCAGTTGGAAGCTTACGCTATCTAACATGCACAAGGCCCGATATCCTACATATGGTTGGAGTTGTAAGTCGATACATGGAGCAGCCAACAACAATTCATTTTAAGGCAGCTAAGAGGATCCTACGCTATATAAAAGATACAATCAACTTTGGCTTGTATTACTCGATCTCTGAAGATTACAAGCTTGTTGGATATAGCGATAGCGATTGGGGTGGAGACGTAGATGACCGAAAAAGCACAATTGGTTTCGTGTTTTTCATTGGAGAAACCGCTTTTACATGGATGTCGAAGAAGCAACCGATTGTCACTCTTTCAACTTGTGAAGCAGAGTATGTAGCAGCTACTTCATGTGTTTGGCTATATGGTTACATAACTTGTTAAAGGAGTTGAGCCTACCACAAGAGGAGTTAACAATGATTTTTGTGGACAACAAGTCAGCAATAGCTTTGGCGAAGAATCCAGTCTTTTGTGATCGAAGCAAACACATCGATACACGTTATCACTACATTAGAGAATGTGTCACCAAGACAGATATGCAATTGGAGTATGTGAAGACAAATGATCAAGTAGCTGATATTTCACCAAGCTTCTCAAGCGCGAAGACTTTATCAAGATGCGGAGTTTGCAGAGTAACAAACCAAATTTAACAGGGGATGTTGAAAATTAAACTTGTTTTTGGGTCAAGATTAGTTTTGGGAAAATAATCTTTATGTGTGGGCTTAACTCAAAACTTCATCAAAGATCTGGAAATTATTTAAGAAAATATCTAGAATAATTAAAATAAAATAATGTTTAGGCTTGGATATAATTCTCTAGAATAAGAATAAAATATTAGAAATATTTGGTACTTTAGAAACTATAAATAGCCCTCTTTTCTTCTCGTTGTAACCATCTCAAACAAAAGAAATATTCTCTAGTAATAATGACATCTTCTTCCTCTTTAGTAATTAGTAAGAAAATATATCTTCTCTTCATAAAAAAGCTTTTTCTTATTTTCTTCAAATAATTTTTCCAAAAGTATTGAACAAATCTTTTCCTTTCCAACAAACCTTGCCGCCACCACCAAAGATCAGCCTTCATTGATGGTGTCACATACCAGATCCGACTAATAGAGAACGTGAACGTAACCGGAGCCACCGCATCCAACCACCACCGGCGCCAATGTATCAGTAAATAGAGTTACATGATTCGTTGGTGGGTTATTTCAAAGGCATTTTACTATTTATGAGTGGAGGAATCAGTTCGTTGTTCAAGGAATTGATATACAAATGAGGAAATAAGAAGCAAGGTTCAGCTCAGCTCGGCGAGCTTAGTCGTGTGGTACAAGTCGGACAAAAGATACAAAGTATAAATCCTAGTTGGCCGCCTTGCTGTGTGTTTTTTCTCCCCTTTCCTGTTGCTTCTTCCTCTACCTTTATAGTGTGTTCCCCTCTCCGAAGGCTTAGGGCAACATCCCTTGAGAGGCTCTACTTTAGTGGGCCTTTTGTTCGGCCCATCGAGGTGCACATTGTTTGGTCATTGCTTGCCACATATCCGCGGGGTTGGTCGTCTTTGGGGCCGAGTCGAAGCATGATCAGACGTTGGGCCGTCCTAAGTGGGCTGGCACTGTTATTCGGTGGACCCTGAAAGGTGGGGCATTCCACCTCCTACAGTAAGCCCCCAGTACGTTGTCGAGCTGGTCGGGAATGGACTTTAGCATGCAGGGTTCACTGAATGACAGGACCAGAAACACGAGGACTCTTAGGATACGGCTAGCGAGGCGAGCATCCGACGGATCGATTGGGTCAACTGCCAATTTGCTTGCCTCGGTGTAATAACTGGAATGTTCGCTGAGCGACTTTTGTCCTGGCTTGTTAACCGAATCTTTTACTTGCACTGGCTCGGTCGTCGGGGTAGACAATTGGGATATTCACCCGTTGGTTCACGTTTGTTTGGCATCTGAGTCGCCTTCTCGTTCGCGCCTCGTCTTTAGACAGAGGGAAGATGTTGCGGGAATACGAGCGGTCAAGTATAGACAAAAATTTCCTCGGACCGGCCCATTAGAATACGAAGAGTCGCGATCGCTTGAGGCCCAATTATGCTTTCTAGACCCAATTATGACCCTAGGAGTCATGCTTTTCCCCTCTATATATAATCCTGTTCATTCCATCCTCTTTACTTCCTTCACTACTACAGGTATTCTTCTCTCTCCGTTCTCTCTACTTTCTCAATCTAAATTTGTTGTACGATATGTACGTATATCCCACCTGTAAGATGTGCCCGCGACGAAGATTGACACTAGAGGAAAAGGGGAAGGGAATCGTGAGTGCGGCGAGCCCCGCTAGAGACAAGACAACCAACGATCCTCTAGAGGATTTCGATAGTCCATCGCAATGCGTTGTGGGACGTAGACGGATTAACTCTGTCTCAGAGGCTCCTTTTGTAGACACCGAGAGAGAACTCAGAGGCGAGGGTGCTGGGAATGAAGCAGCGAAGGTGTTGAGCGATCCTCGAGTTGGACGGATTCGGTAGCCGCAACCTAGGTCGTCGCAGGTGAATCCTGGCCAGTCTCATCGAGCGAGCTCTAACCGGTCTCGGCGTGTTTGGTCCAAGAATGACAATACGAGGCAATTAAGAGAAAGCCTTCCTTTAGTTTCGACTCGCTACGTTGGACGCAGGGTTTTCGAGAGAGGGTCCGCGATTCCTCAGGAATTTCTGCGTCCTGCCTTCGTTGAAGGTCAGTCATGGACGAACACGTACGGAACGGAGGCGACTGTCGAGACAGTAGAGGATCTGCTTATCGCTTGCAACACGGTTGGTGTGACCTATCTTATTCCGAGTAGCGAGCAGCGTCCCTGGTCTCCTCCAGTTGGGTACCAGTGTGTATATGAGTCTTACTTCGGGAGCCACACCAGACTCTGGTTCCCAATCCCTCGCTTGATCACCTCCTACGTCTCTCGTCACGATGTGGCTATCAGTCAGATGGTAAAAGGGTCGTTTCATATCTCTTTGTTGTTGGGCGTTCGAAGAGCTGACATCCATAACCCCCTGGATCACGGCCTTTTCTCGGTGAGGATGAGGAAGAGCTACAACATAATCACCGGCCATCCGATCAAAACTCTGAACTGGCAGCATCGGTATTTCTTCATCAAGTCCAACGAATACGCTTTCGTTGAATCCCCCAACGAGGAATTTCGAACATATTGGAATTGGCAAACTGGTAGATAGCTCGTCTCGTTTTCGACATGTTTTGTGTAATCTAACCTCCTTTTTTGTGTAGTTGATCATCCGTTCTTCTCATCGAGCATTCTAGAGCAGTTTTACTCCAACGCTCGGGATTTAGTTGAGCACGGTCAGTAGCGGTGGCCTGAAATAAACGAGGAGAGGATACGTCGAGTCTTGAATCGTATCGATCGGGGTAGGTAATTTCTCATCTCGTCTAGGTAGCCATTCCGACTATTTCCTCACTCTTGGTGATTCGTGCAGGTGACTGGGATTCCAAGCTCCCCTGTAAAGGCCGAACGAGAAAAAAGAGATCAAACCTTTTTTTGAGGGAAGAGCAGCGGTTGATAAACGAAGCATTTGCAATGAAGGGGATCCCTGATCTTTCCAAGGTCATCAAGGCGAAGCGTGGTGAATCTTCTCAGAGCGCCGGATTAGTGAGCTTAATTGATGGTTTCGACCTCAGAGGCGGACAATATGACCAGACTCCTATTTCCCCTGTCGAGAACACTGGTGCAGAGGATCGCGTCCCAGCGGACGGTGGTCATAAGAGGCCACGGGCCGTCGATACGGAGGATCAGACTATTGGGTCGGACGTGACAGGGGGTGAGCCGTCTGATGATCCTCCCGCCAAGAGGAGGAAGAAGAAGAGAAAGTCTAAGTTTGCTGAAAGGGCACCCGGGTCGGGGTGTCCCATATCTTCGAGACAAATCAGATGCCGACCAACCTACTGGCAAGGCGATCGACGTGGCCCTCAATCATAGTCTGGAAGATCTGGTGAATGGGTATTCTTTGACGAGGCAGGATGTTGTTCCTTCTGAAGGGTCGAGAAAGAGGAGGGTCGGTTCGAAGAAGAAGAAGAGAAAGGCAAGGACAAAATCGGAGGCCAGGGTGTGTCATCCGAGCGACCGGACTCGAGATCGGGATCCGAGAGTAATCCTGACATTTGATCAGTTGTTCTTCCGCGATGCCTATTTGGATGTTGCTCGCCTCAAAGAAGCCGTAAGTCATTTTATTATTTTTCCTTCCTAACAGAGATCCTCTTATTTTTCGTGGTCTAAGTCGCGGTTTGTGTCCTTTGCTCGCAGGCTGATGACGGCATGAACTCCTTGGTTGAAAAATATGACGCCGAGCTCAAGGCGATGTATGCTAGTCTCGGGGAGCCTCAGGACACCGCCTGTGCCGAGCAGAAGCGTTCGGCCGCGCTCGAGGCTTTGCTCGAGGACGCTGAGACTGCCAGGGCTGATGCAATTTCCCAGGCTGAAGCTTGGGCAAAGGAGCTGGAAAGCGCTTCCGCCGAGATATAGGCTGCAAAAGTCTAATCCGACAAACACCTGAAGGAGAAGCCGGAGCTCGAGCTGAAGATTGCCAAGCTCGCCAAGGAGAAAGAGGATGAATCTTTTCATCTGAGGGGGTCCCGGGTTGTCGAGGTTACTCGGGAGAGAGCGAAAGTGCATGCTGAGATGGCCGACATGGCGAATACTCGCTTCGCGCGGATCCGGGCTTGCGAGGCAAAATTGGAAGCATACGACAAAGCTCGGTGTCTCTGGAGCCAGGCCTTTAGGACACGGAAAGGCTTTTCCCTGGACCAAGCCGAGGCCGAGAGGCTTTTCCCTGGATCGCCCGATCAGGGTGATTACTCTTTGTCTCCACTCGTGCTGAACTCAAGGTACGTCTATGAAACGGTTCTCGCTTTTATCGTCGCCGGGTACGACAAAGCTCCCGGTACCGACCTCGATCCAAACGGGTCGAACCTTAACCAGTTTTGTCCTGAAGTCGCCGCTCGGCTTCGCTCTCCTACTCGTTCCGATCGTGCCGTGCATGTTTCCGACTTGGCCGGAGAGCTCAAAGCATTGGGACTCAGTGGCTCTAGTGAGGGGCAGCAGTTTGACAGCGATAAGGCTAGGGCCAACGAGAATGATCAGGAGGAGCTAGAGCGCGGGTCGTCAAGCTTCGTCAACCACGTTTCTCGGGTTCAGGAGGCCGACACTCGTGATGGCGACGACGCTGCGATTTCTAAGGAGCAGTGATCGGTTGGGATCTGTTGTAATTTTCTTTTGTTTTTCTTGCTCGCCTCGCTTGTGGGGCTGTTTTCGGCTTTGGTTTATTCCCTAGAGGCTTTTGTAAACTTCTTCAATTGTGTTTTTGAGTGAATGCTCGCTCTGGAGTTTTTTTTTAATATAAGGGGTTTAACGGTTTTTCTTCGAAGTAATTACCGTTTACACCTCTCTTTTTTTTTAAATTGTTCAGGCCGTTTGCTCGGGACAGTAGTGTCATTGTCCGATATTGACCCTTCACTTTGTTCTCGCGACGTTGGTCGGTTATGTACGACCTTGACTCGGCGAACGATTATGCAATGGTGCTTTGCTAAGGTCGACAAAGGTTTTCGAATTGTCGCGAAGTAATTTCGTAGGATTTTAGGTTGGCCGATCCCTATTCTAGAAATTATCGCGAAACCGAACTTTGTCGCCTTCTCACCAGTCGGAACTGGCTGCGATTCGACGTATATGCATCTGATCAGGACGTTGTTCGACGAAACGGCACGAGTGCCGATACACGGTCCGCGATCCTTTTGGGAGTTGGGGCGTGGCCATCGCGAAAAGAGTTTGGTTGGAGTTACAGCTGGACCGATTAAGGCTGCCTACGTACCTTGGGAGAGGATCAAGCCATTCGTAGTTCGTTGTGTCGAGCAGAACGACCCCGCGAAGGGCGTCTACTCAGCGGGCCAAAGTGATAGGTATTCATTAGCCTTCTTTTTTTTGGGCGCCGCAGCGAGCAACCGCTCATGTGGCGTAGTAATGCCTTAAGTGCATCGAGTTCCAGGCACGGGGGACTTGCTTGCCATTTGAGGTTTCCAGGTGGTAGACGCCAGCCTTAACGACTTTGGTGATTTTGTACGGGCCTTCCCAGTTGGCTCCTAGCTTTCCCGTGTTTGGTTCTTTTGTGTTATCGAAGACTTTGCGCAGCACTAGGTCCCCCAACTCGAGTGGTTGAGAGCGGACCTTTTTGTTGTAGTAGTTTTCGATCTGGTGTTTGTAGTTTTAGATCTGAAGCAGGGCCTGGTCGCGTCTTTCCTCGATGGTATCGAGGGCGTCGAGGAGCATCTCGCTGTTTAGTTCAACGTGTTTCGGCATCCTGGACCGTCCCAGACTGGTTACTTTGGCTGGGGCCATGGACTCGACTCCGTAAGCAAGGGAAAATGGCGTTGTTTTGGTATCTCCTCGAGGCGTTGTTCGGTGAAACCAGAGGACTCCATCTAACTCGTCGGCCCAGCAACTCTTCTTCAAGTCGAGTCTCTTCTTGATCCCGTCGATGATCGTCTTGTTCGAGGACTCGGCTTGACCATTGCTCTGCGGGTAGCGAGGGGTAGACATGTTCAGCTGGATTCTCCATTTATCACAGAACTCGCGAAACTTTTGCGAGATGAATTGGGAGCCGTTATCGGTGATGATTTCGTAAGGAAGACCGTGGCGACAAATGACGTTCTTCCATACAAACTTCTGGACCTCTCTTTTGGTGATTGTTGCGTAGGACTCGGCTTCTATCCACTTTGTAAAGTAGTCGGTGAGTACGAGGATGTAGCGCTTTTGCCAAGATTGGGGCAACGGTCCGATAATATCCAATGCCCACCGCATAAACGGGTAGGGGCGGTCATCGTTCCCAGCGCCTCGGTTGGGCAGTGTATTGTTGAAGCGTGCCTCTGACACTTGTCGCATTGACGGGCGAACGTCTCGCAATCAGTGATCATGGTCGGCCAGTAAAAACCCAAATTCTTAACTTTCAGAGCGCGAGCTCGTCCTCCGGAATGGTTTCCTCCGGCTCTTTCATGCGTCTCGGCCAAGACGAGATAGGTTTCTTCGCCTTGTATGCATCAGAGGAGGACCTTGTTTGCCGTCCATTAGTGAAGTGCGCCGTCAGTGACAACGTAGTTTGAGCTACGTGCTTTCAGCCGTCGATCTTTCCATTTCTATACAGGAAGTTTCCCGTGCTCGAGAAAGTTGATGAGTTCGGTTCTCCAATCAATCATTGTCTCGTCGGACGTTGTTATGGCGAGGACGGTCAGCACATCGGGGAGTGGCTTTTTGGTGAACAAATTGATGCTCGCCCTGTCGATTTGATGTATGGGAATTGTCCTTTGAACTTGGTCGCGGAGTTTGCTTCCTAGGGCCGCGAGAGCATCGGCGCAGACATTTTCGCCGCGTGGGACTTTCGTGAGTTCGAAGAACTCAAAATCCCTGGCGAGGTCTCGGACTATCTTTAAATATGCGTCCATTCGTTCGTTGCAGGTGTCGTAGTCGCCGCTGAATTGGCTTGTAACGAGCTGAGAGTCGCAGTACGCGTTTAATCGTTTCGCATTGACTGCTTTGGCCAAGCGCAGTCCTGCGATGAGTGACTCGTACTCGGTTTCGTTGTTAGAGGTGGCAAAGCCTAATCGGAACGATTGTCTGATTAACTCACCGGTTAGGGACTGCAGTTGCCCTTGTTCCAGATCCTCTGTTTGTTGATGAACCGTCGACGTGGAGGATCCAGTTACTACTCGGCAGAATCAAATCTTGCGCGAGTTCTGGTGGTAGCTCGACCATGAAGTCCGCCAAAACCTGTTATTTGAGCGTTGTTTGGTTTCGAAAGAAGCTGTCGTGTTCGCTGAGCTCGATTGCCCATTTGGACAAGCGTCCCGACTGGTTGGTGTTCGGCAAGACAGTTCGTAGGGGCTGGTTGGTTAACACTTCGATCGTGTACGATTGAAAGTAAGGTCTGAGTTCTCTCGCCGCAGTAACGACCGTTAAGGCCATCTTCTCTAGCGTCGGATAACGCGTCTCGGGGTCTGTCATGCATTTACTAGTGTAGAATATTGGTTTTTGCTCGCCTCGGTCATCTTTGACGAGAATGCTGCTCACTGCAATGGGCGAGACGACAATATAGAGGTAGAGTGTATCGCCAGCTTACGGTTTGGCTAAGACCGGTGGAGTAGTAAGGTACGTCTTTAGTTGACCGAAGGCTTCTTCGTATTTTTCGTCCCAGATGAATCGCTTGTTTCCGCGCAAGAGTTCGTAGAATGGGAGGCACTTATCGGTAGACCGCAAGATGAAACGATTATGGGCGGCTATTCGGCCTGTCAGTCGCTGAACTTCTCTGTTGTTCTTCGGGCTGGGAAGGTCGAGGATCGTAGATATCTGTTTGGGATTTGCTTTGATCCCTCGTTGTGTTACTATGTATCCGAGAAATTCCCCAGAGATGACACAGAAGGTACACTTCGCGGGGTTCAGCTTCATTCCGTACTCGTTCAAAGTTTTGAAACATTCGCGCAGATGGGCCGGGTGGTCGGCGGCATGCAGAAATTTGACTAGCATATCGTCTATGTATACCTACATCGTTTTGCCGAGCTTGTCGGTGAACATCTTATTGACCAGACGTTGATATGTTGTACCGACATTTTTCAACCCAAAGGGCATGACTTTGTAACAATATGTCCCCCTGTCAGTGATGAATGCGGTCTTCTCTCAGTCGTCAGGGTGCATTGTTATCTGATTGTACCCGGAGAACGCATCCATGAAGGTAAGGAGTTCGTTGCCGGTCGTCGATTCAACCAAACGATTAATGTGAGGGAGAGGGAAGCTATCTTTCGGACACGCCTTGTTCAGGTCCGTGATATTGTACCTCGGTGATGGACCCAGCCGCCAGCAATCGCTCGACTTCCTCATTGACGGCCTTTGATCGTTTCGGGCCCAGCTTTCGTCGTTTCTGTCGGATGGGTTTAAATGTTGGATCGACGTTGAGTTCGTACGAGGTGATTTTTGGGTCGATTCCCTTCATGTCCGAGGTGGCCCACGTAAATGTGGATGCGTTGTTCTTGAGGAAGGTGATGATCGTTTGCTGCATTTCTTCTGAAACGAAGGCTCCCACACGTACGATTTTGCTCGGATCGTTAACGTCGATCTGCACTTTGAGGACCTCGTCTTCCTGAGGGTATATCTTGTGAATGGTCTTAGCGACTGTGTTGACGCGAGGTGTCGACTGCTGGGGTTTGATGTTGGCCACTAGGAGATTTCGCGCTGCCTGCTGGTTGCCTCGTATTGTCTTGATACGACCATCGTTGCCGGGGAACTTGACGCATTGATGGTAAGTAGAGGACACTGATTTCATTGAGTGGGGCCACGGTTGATAGGGCGCTTCGGTTTCTATGACGGAGAACTTGACCATGCGAGTAACCCCGTCATCATAAACTGGTAGCCGGATCGTCCCGATCATTTCCTCCGATATTGCGTTGAATCCGGTTATGGAATGGCTGGATGGTTTCATGAGGCGTAGGTCGGTTCCCATTTTCTCTAAAGTTTTCCGGAAGATGAGGTCAACCGAGCTCCCAGTATCGACCAGCACTTTGGTTACTTCGCAATCTCCGATGCCTAACTCGATGAGCAGCGGGTCATTGTGCGGCATATGTACTCCGAGAGTGTCGTCCGCTGAGAACGTGATCAGGGGATCGTTATCGGGTTTGGATGGCCACTTATGCGAGGTCCTTGCTTGGCGCTGGTGGGCTTTAACAGATCGAACCGAATCACCACAGGGTTGACCCTTCCATGATGACGTTTGCCCACTTGGCTTGGATGTGCGAGCGCAGGTCATAAGCTGGAGGCGCACTCATGGGTTCCTTTTTTGACTTTCTTTGGTCACCTCGAGTTGCTGTCGCAAATCTGACACTGTGGTTTTACCGAGCTGGAGACGGAGGTCACCAATCTTTGAGTTCAGATGATCCCTCAGGTCGGTACCATCGAGCGGAGAGTGGCGCATGCTTGAGTCGTGTTCGATTTTGATCTTTCCGAACGTCGGGGTGTCGAACTGGCCCCTTGCTTTAACGGAATTCGACGTTACTGCATCCGTTGTGACGTTTCTTCGCTTCAGTTTGTGTCGCAAGTTGTCGGGCCGTGGATTACCCCTCTCGGTAAGTCGCTTTCTAAGGTGTACACGTAGATCCTCTCGAGAAGGTTTCGTTTCCTCGCTTATCCACGTACTTGGGCGCGCGAGGATGACTTCGACTCTTTGTCGGTTCCTTGGCTACTCTTCATCGCGGATGAGTCTCCTTTCTCTCGCGTTTTAGGAATTGGCTGGTCGGTGTTCGTCCTTTGCTCGGATCGCGGCGTCTTGTATAGGGGTTTTTGAGCTTTTTTATCTTTAGTTTTGCTCCAGTTGTTGCTCTTCGGCTTCGCCTTTGGAGGCTCGATATCCAGCTTGCCGCTGGCAAGAGATGAGAGGAAGTGCTCGTATAGGATCTTGCACTCCTTGGTGTCGTGTTTCTTGCTCTTGTGATAGGAGCAATACTTTTCTGGTTCCGCAGGATTCGACCCCGATGCTTCGGATACACACGGGGTTTTTTTGTTCATCGTATGCTATGTCCCAATGATTCCAGCTCTTTCCTCGAACCACGACCGTGGAACCTGGTAGGTCGTCTTCGTTAACCATGTAGACAAAGTTTTTCTTTGGGTTTGCTTTGTCGGCCTGGGCGTGCTGTCGTGGTTCCGGACGAGAATCGCTGCTCTTGGTCGATGTTTGCTTTGTTGCGTTCTGCTTGCTAATGATCAGCTTGGTATCTTCCTCCATACAGATGAAATTATTGGACCGAGCAATAGCACCTGAGAGGGATTTGGTCGGATGACGGTACAGGTAATTCTGAAACTTTTAATGCACGTATAGGGTATTCATAAGGGCGTCTACGGCGATGCTGTCGACGACTTTGACTTTGGACACGATGGCCTTAATTTTTTCCATGAAACTGCGTAAGCTCTGTCCCTGCGACTGGGAGAGGTTCCAAAGGTCCGAACCGGAGGCTTCCTCACGAGTGAACATTATGTAGTTCTTGAGGAACACTGACGACAGATCATGGAAGCTGTCAACAAAGTTTCCGGGCAAACCGGTGAACCATGTGAGGGCTACGCCCGTTAGGCTTTCAACGAAAAGCTGACAAAAGCCGGCATCTTTTTCCTCGTCAGAGAAGTTTTGTCGCTTCATCGCGATATTGAAGGACGTGATGTGGGCAGTCGGGTCTGAGAGACCGTCGTAGGTCGGCAAACGGACCTTATTCATCTTGTGGAGTTTTACATTGGTTATTTTGCTAGTGAACGGTGTCCGGAGAGTATCCGCGAGGACGCTCTCGATGAGTGGAACGGAGGTCGTGACGCCATGGATCTTTTTGCTTTTGTCGAGGAGAGCTTGCTTAAGGGCGGCGATCTCTTGAACAGTTTGTAGATCCGGGGCAGCAGAGGTGTTAGATCGTTTCTCGGCTCCTTGGGCCTGCGTTCCGGCGACTTGGTTATTAGGGTTTGTTGTGTGGTCGGTGTTGAACAACTGCCGCCGGAAAGGTCGGTCAGTGACGTCCGTTTCGGAGAACGGTGCTAAAATAGCTGCTATGGCGGCGAGTTGCTCGGTGGTTGCTTTCTGGGCCTCGTCTTGACGCACAAAGCGCTCCATGACAGAATCGATGAAAGTCGGAACGAGCGGTACGACAGTAGCTGGAGTTTGTGCCACTGCATGTCCTTCCTCGCCGGAGGTTGAATCGTTACTCGGACTCATTTTCTATGTTGACGCTATTTTGTTAAGCCCCACGGTGGGCGCCAACTGTTTGAACCGAGTTCGGTCGTGTATCAGTAAATAGAATGACATGACTCGTCGGTGGGTTATTTCAAAGGTGTTTTATTATTTATGAGTGGAGGAATCAGTTCGTTGTTCAAAGAACTGATATAAAAATGAGGAAATAAGAAGCGAGGTTCAGCTCAGCTCGGCTAGCTTAGCCGTGTGGTACAAGTCGGACAAAAGGTACAAAGTATAAACCCTAGCTGGCCGCCTAGCTGTGTGTTTTTCTCCCCTTTCCTGTTGCTTCTTCTTCTACCTTTATAGTGTGTTCCCCTCTTCGAAGGCTTAGGGCAACGTCCTTTGAGAGGCTCTACTTTAGTGGGCCTTTTGGTCAGCCCATCGCGGTGCACATTGTTTGATCACTGCTTGCCACTTATCCGCGGGGTTGGTCGTCTCTGGAGCCGAGTTGAAGCGTGATCAGACGTTGGACCGTCCTGAGTGGGTTGGCACTGTTATTCGGTGGGCCCTGAAAGGTGGGGCATTCCACCTGCTACACACATGCTGGTGGAGTTCGAGATCCATCATCGTGTTTCAAACCGTTAAGGTTGAGTGCACGTTTTATTTGTTTCTTGGATAGCAAGCAATATCCTAACTGATGATTCTAAGAGCTTATCTTTTTATATATTATTTTCTAATGTTGCATGTGATCGTGCTTTGGTATGTGTGGCATCATGCCACCACTTTCATGGTCACTCGCTTTTGACCACATTTTTGGTCATGTGACCATGTCCTTTTGTATTCGCCATGGTTTGCCTCGGTTTATCTCGTACCAATTATTGGTTCAATTTCAAACCAATGACTATGGTGAGGGATACTCTGATTAATCACATACTAGTTTTATACTATTATTATGGAAAATTTAGTTTCAAAACATATTCCTTCTTTGTGAATAGAATTTTACGTGTTTATTATTATTGATTGCTAAATTATAAATATGATGTTAAAGATTCAACGGTGTTGTGAAATAATTAATGTTGAGGACAGTTATATACATACACATATATATATATATATACCTAGATATAAAGTAGAGACTATGTGTGAGGACGGGAGCTCAGAGATGTCTTAACTAGTGACGCAACTGTGTGGTGGTGTTTGGGGGCCATAGCATCTGAGCTAGCGATGCAGCGGGTGGTGTGCGGGGGTAGATAGACGTTGTACTAGCGATGCAGCGGGTGATGTGTGGGGGTACACAAACATACTGTACTAACGACGCAGTGAGTATGTAAGTGTATTTTTATGAGGAAATGCGTGGTGCAGAGAGTAGCTATGTACTGTAATCGCATGACTAACTATTGCACTATCATATTTTGGTTGCTTTGTGAGGTGTACTAGGCACCGTGTTTGGCTCGTACTAAAGCTAGGCTTACATGGTCATAGTGTTATGTACTGAGTCAGTGGTTTGCAGTATAACATCACATACCTCACTAAATGACTCTCCTATTACTCATCCTTCCTTTTTTCTCTTTCATGTGATATTGACTAGCATGAGTAATTCTATTGGATTGCTGTTTTTGAATAGTTTTTTTGTATTATTTACCAACTTCCACTTTATAATTTTATCAACATTTATGCAAATTTATTTATATTTATTGGAGTGATGATGGTTGGAGACGATTTATAAGAACTAATAAATATAACTTTAAAATTATTATTTAGTTATTTTATTTTAAAAATTACGGGTATTACATAATAATAAGCAAGTGCTGGGTCTCATGTTCGTCTTGTGTTGCCTGTGGTTTTGAGTCTAAGTGTGGTAATTATAGGACGAGGAATCTTCACGTGAGGGTTAATCGAGTCTCCATATCTATATGGGTGCTTTTAATATACTAAAATGTATTTCTTATTCGTGGTTTTATGTGGTCTTTGTAAGAAATATGTAATCAATTTTACAGTTAGGTTTACATTCTACTGAGCATCTACAATGTATAATTGGAGTTCAAAAGTAACATTTAAATCCTAAAGACTTAGATAAAATTCTTCGACCAATAATGTAACGTCCCGACCGACCACATATAATAGACTTCCACACTCGCTCTCTTGGCTCGTGAACCCCATTCCATGCGACGGGTAGTCTATTAATTTTTTGGAAGCTCGAAATTCTTGTTTACTGACTCTGCAATCACCACATGATCATTTTCCATGTTTTGAGCTCACTCACACGGTACCACAAATCACTTTTTGATAGGCCACCCATCGTTGCACTACTCCACCTCAAGCACACTTAACTCTGAAGTTCTAAAAATATGTGTGACAAAAAAGGTAAAAGAACTTTTGTGACATAGGTAGCCAAGAAATCGGGATGTTACAATTCATCCCAACTCACAAAGCGCAATGCCTGTGTTGCGCACCATGACTGGTCTCAAGACGCCTCTCCGGCCAGAACCGAGATGGCTAACAAGCTCTGATACCACTTATAACGCCTTTACCGTCCAGGGCTAATGGGCCTCCCACGCTCACTCGCTCATGGGCTCCATTCCGTGTGATGGTTTTATTAATTTTTTGGATGCTCAAAATTCTCGTTTACTGACCTTGCAATCACCACATGTCCTTTCTCCGTGCTTTGACTTCACTCACAGGTATCGCAAATCACTTATCACTTCCCAATATGTCACCCATCATTACACTACTCCAACTCAAGCACACTTAACTGTGAAATTCTAAACAGATGTGTGACAAAAAAGATAAGCGAATTTTGGTGACATAGATAGCCAAACCAGTTCTCTTAAGCCTTTACACATATAACATAAATCAGGATGTTACAAATAATTTCTTACACATATTCGTCCACAACTTATTTTAAAATTCAAATGCTTTTTAGATTGTCATGAATGCTTATCGTGCAATATAATATTTTTTAATTCCATGATAATCGTTGTGGAAACTGATACAATCAGGTTTTACCCTTAAAAGTATACTACAAGTGCACAGTGCAACATAATAGTCTTTTAGGAGTCGAATCCACAAGGACCAATATTACACAACGACTCTTCGCGAGTAGAGTTAAACTAAGACAAAATGGAGGTTTGTTTGTAGTTTCCACTTGCACGAATGTAGAAGTAGAAAGCAAAGAACGATGTAAACTTATGAATAAAAAGCGCCATGTCTCGGGAAATATTGGGAAACACAGATTGATAGATTTGAAAGTTAAACATGGAATGTCTTATAAATTGTTCTAGAACTCAAATCACTTAACTATACTAGTCTACTTCCGCAATAATAAACACTATGTATTAGAATCTTAAAGACCAACTTCCGTTTATTTTCAGATTCTAAACATGCAATAAGAACATGTTTTATAAGTTCACAAAACTTCCTAACAACAACTTTCACTGGTTAGGAATATTTTGCTCATGTAGGTTCATTCATGCATTTAATTAAACACTTTTTCTGCATAAAACAACCTCTGAATCAGGAACAAGGTGATCAATCCAGTTCATGCACTAACAACAACCTAGATGAAGAAATCAATAGATTATTCCCTATTCTAACAAATCACAATCATCAATCCATGAATTCCCTTGAACCCTAGACCTTACTAATAGATTACTCAGGCATGAATATTGAAGCACATAAAATGACTGAGTAAAACCTAATATCATTATAAATCAATAAGAGGGTTCCAAAATCTTCTCTAGAAACAAAGTATAATATTGTCTCCCAGATGGACCAATTCTTTGGGGAAGTCTCTAATCAAAAGTAAAAAAGAAGCGTCCGCTGAAAAACTACTAAGAAAACTGAAAATATAGGTTTGAACACGTCTGGCACGAATCCCTAGGCTAAACTGGCTCAAACATTGAATTAAACCAAAAATCTTGTTTTTCGCGCATACTGGGCCCAAGATCGACCAGAAAATCGACCAGAGCCAATGGGGATTGACGGATCTTTGATTGATCGACCAACTTGTATTTTCTTCATTGATATGTTGTCCATTCAGCTCTTTTTTGGTATGCTCTTGTTCACGAGATCAACCAGTGTTGCTCTGATCCTTACTTCTTGTGTCAGAAACTCCTTGCAAACTGATATCTTGCTTATTTACTTTGTTTTGATCATCTATCTTGTACATTTTGATCATTTAGGATAGAATTTAGATTTTTTTAGGCTGTATTGCATAACATATGTCTCTATCAGGTGTTGAAGATACAAGGTGGTGATTTTGGAGCTTTTAGAGGTGATTGAAGAGCTGGTTTTATGATTTTTAGACCAAGTGCTGCCCAAGTGTCGTAGCGGCTTACCGTAGCGGTGTCACGAAGCCGCTATTAGGTAAAAGCGAGTCCCTGCTCGCTACCTGGATGATGTAGCGGCTAGGTAAAATAGTCAGCAAGCCGCCATAGTGTGTAGCAGCCAAGTGTAGCGGCATGATGCAGCCACTAGTGGAGTACTCGAGTCCCTGCTCGATACCTGGAAGATGTAGTGGCTTGTCCAAGAAACTGGAGAGAAACTTCGAGTCCATGTCTGATACCTGGACGATGTAGCGGCTTATCACCAATCAAGAAGCCACTATGAGCTGTAGTGGTGTGTTTTAGCGGCATATGTTGGCCGCTACGAGTGTTTAAACCAAATTTTTCTTGGGTTAACCCAGGTTTGTTGGGTGGACCCAACTCGAGTTTTAGTTTCATATAAGTACTTTTCAGACCTAATTAGAGATCTATCTTGTTTTCTATTAGAGAGACAAGACTACTTTGATGAAAGTTTGAGACATTAATCTATTTCATCTTGTTCTCTTGCGTGTTATTAATTGATTCTGCTTTCTAATCATGTTTATCTTTGAATCAACCATGGTTTTAAGGGTTTCCATGAACATTAGCGAGTATACTCATATTGGATCTATGGGTTAGGATGATTAGGATGGTTAAGTGAAGAGTTAAGGTGTTTAGTAATAGATTTACATGTTTCCTTGCTATTTGAGAGTTCTTAATGCTAGATTAGTCTTGATCACATTAAGCTAGAACTGTAGACATTTTATGCACCACAAGTGTTTGATAAAATGTATGAACCAACTTAAATATGCTCTAGCTTGAATAGCCAAAGAGATTTGATGCTAGAATTGCTATATAGTTATTGGACTTGTTGATAATGTTTGCTTGAATGAATTAAACCAATGAGAATTGATGTTTGACTCATGACTGCAAAAGGATATTTATCTTGAGAAAGAATTGATCTTTATTGGTGATCTAGACTTGGAGAAACTTTTGATTGATAAGCTTGCCATCTTAACTTGAATCTTAACCACTTGAACTCAATTTCCTAACCCCATGGATCCTATCTTTTAGATTGAATCAGGTTCTTAGTTATCGTTTGTTTATTCTCGTCACTTGAAAACTGTTCACTTCACTAAACTTTGATTGCTTAGATTGAGTTAAATGACTTGCATTCTTGGTGATTGAAAAAAACTTAGGACTGGATTGGCTCTTAAGTATTACAACTACACTTATGATTAAACTTATCCCTATCAAGGTTTGGCGCAGTTGCCATTTCTAAGTTTGATTTTGACATTAAGATTTGGTCATTGCTTGAGACTAAGTTTTATTTTATTTTATTTGTTTACTGACACTCTTTCTTCATTTCTCTTTGCAATACTAGGTGTATGAACTTGAGGAGTAGAGTACCAACAGACCTTGTTCCCCGAGTAGACAACATCAGAGCTTTAGAGAGAGAAATCAAGAAAAAGAAGACAAGAGCAACTGATCCCTTTCGACCAATTAGGATTAGAAATGGATGGACACCAGCATGATCAAAATGTCCATGGAGCTGACAACAATGGACAAGACCCTAACGAAGTTCCTCCAGGAGGAGTTCCTCCAGCAGGAGTTCAAGCAGGACAAGGCCAAGGGGCTGCAAACCCTCGGCAGCAACATCCTCAACGCCAAGCTAGGGCGATTGGAACATATGACCAGCCCAACATCCATGGAAATATGGAAGGTATTAGAGCACAAACAGTGGAGAACAACAACTTTGAGATCAAGTCAAGTTTGATCGACATGATCCAAGCTAACAAGTACCATGGTCTCGCTTTGGAGGATCCCCTTGACCACCTAGATAACTTTGACAAGCTATGTGGAACGACGAAGATCAATAGTATCTCTGAAGACGCTTTCAAACTAAGACTGTTTCCCTTCTCTTTGGAAGACAAGGCCCATCTTTGGGAGAAGAGTTTACCTCAGGGGTCCATTAACACTTGGGAAAAATGCAAACGGGTCTTCCTCAACAATTTTTTATCCACATCTAGAACTGCTAAGCTGAGAAATGAGATTTCTGGATTTCAACAAAAGAACCTAGAGAGTTTTCCTGAGGCATGGGAAAGGTTTAAGGGCTTCTTAACACAATGTCATCACCATGGTTTCAACAATGAGAGTATACTAAGCACTTTATACAGAGGAGTCTTCCTAAATATCGAAGCATGTTAGACACAACAAGCAATGGTTTCTTCTTAGGAAGAACAACTCAAGATGGAATGAAGCTTGTTGAAAATATGGCACAAAGTGACTCAGTGTAAAATGATGATTGCGACAGGCAAAATCGAGGTGGAGGTGGTGAGGACTCCCACACAAGAAAAGAGTTGAAATCCCTTCAAGATAAGCTTGATATGCTCCTTTTGGATAGAGCAAAATAAGAAAAGGTGAACTTTGTGGGCAATCAGAGTAAGGCAGATGGTCTAGAGGTTAATGAAGTTGAAGGCTTGGAAGGACAACAGGAGTTGTGTTTCATTAACGTTAATGGTCAATGGTATAGAAAGGAACCCAACTTCCAATACCAAAACCCATACCAACAGAAACCAGCCTATAATAACCAGCAAAGTGGTTACCCACCGAAGCAATCTTACCCTCCGGGCTTTAATCCAAAAGGAGGACAGTCCACTGCTGTTCAAGAAGCTCTTCTCAAGCTCAACCTCGGGGTACAAGCGTGGAGTCTATGTTTAAACAGCTCTTGGAATCTCAAGCACGTAATCAGAAGCACATTGGTGATGAGCTTAAAAACATCCACACCAAGATTAATGGGAGCTACAACGAGCTCAACAACAAGTTCAAAGCCTTGGAGAACCAGTTTGCTACAATGAGTTCCAACTCACAAATGCCTATGGGATCACTTCCTGAAAAAGCTGAGCAAAACCCTAAAGAGACATTGCACTCAATCACCCTTCGGAGTGGTAGAGAGCTTTCAACAAGAGTTCTCATTAAGGATAATGAGAAGCAAGCTGGGGAGGTGGTCATTAACCTTGATGATGATGTTTTCATTGTGGATGAAAAGGCTAATGAGGAGATCTTGGAGAAGATAGTTGAGGCTAAGGGAAAAGGAAAGGCTGGAGAGGAAAAGAAGAAAGTAGACAAGACTGAAGCCTCTTCTTCCAAATAAGCTTCATTCACTCCTTATCCTTATGACCCCAAACTCCCATTTCCTGGAAGATTCAAGAAGCAACTGTTGGAGAAGTATAAGACCCTCGTTGAGAAGCAGATGAATGAATTTCAAATCACTATGCCTATCATAGTTGTCTTCATGCTAATACCTCAATACAGTAAGTTCCTCAAGGATGATGTGATTAAAAAGAAGAAGAAAATGGAAGGGATGGTGGTTCTTACACATGAATGTAGTGCAATCATTCAGAGGTTGACTGTCCCAAGGAAGCTAGAAGATCCAGGCAGTTTCACATTGCCATGTTCCATTGGACCCTTGAGGTTTGAAAAGTGTTTATGTGATTTGGGGGCTAGTGTGAGTTTAATGCCTTTGTCAGTTGCAAAGAGGCTTGGTTTCACTCAGTACAAGAAGTGTAGAATCTCCTTAGTGCTAGCTGATCGCTCGGTCAAACTCCATGTAGGCATCTTGGAAGATCTCCTGGTTATGATTGGTGATTGTGAGGTTCCAACAGATTTTGTGGTTCTTGAAATGGATGAAGAGCCTAAAGTTCCCTTGATCTTTGGGAGACCTTTCTTGGCTACTGATGGAGCTATAGTGAATGTAAGAGATGGCAAGATTGAACTCCATCTTGGTAAGGGAAACAGTCTCCACTTTGATGTTAAGGAGGTGATGAAAAGACCAACAATCCAAGGTCAAGTGTTGTATATTGAGGCCATGGATGCTCTAGCTGATGAGTTTCTTGAGGAGATGGCACTTAAGGATTCTCTACAACATGCTCTAACAGTTGATAGAAAAGCCCAATTGATTGAGGATAGGGTGAGCACCGAGTATGTGATGATGTTGGATTCCCACAAGGAGAAGGTTGGCGAAGACAAGTTCATGGAGCTGCCTCAAATCACTCACCACACCGCCTCATTCACTTCCCAAGATGAGCTTCAACAAGATGATTGGAGTGAGCTCAAGGCACCCAAAGTGGAGCTTAAACCTCTTCCCCATGGTGTAAGGTATGTCTTTCTTAGAACTAATGACACATATCCTGTAATTGTGAGTAGCCAACTCAGTGAAAACCAATTGTCTAAACTTATAATTAAGCTTAAGAAATATAGAAAAGAAATTGGCTACTCACTAGAAGACATCAAGGGGATATCACCCTCTTTATGCATGCATAGGATACATATAGAGGATGAATCAAAGAATTCTATAGAGCATCAAAGAAGGTTGAACCCCAACTTGAAAGATTTTGTTAAGAAAGAGATTCTCAAACTCTTAGATGCTGGAGTGATTTATCCTGTTTCGGATAATACTTGGGTATCTCATGTGCATGTAGTTCCAAATAAGGGTGGTATCACTGTCATTAAAAATTATAAGGATGAATTGATACCCACAAGAACAATAACAGGTCATATAATTTTCATTGATTATCGAAAACTTAATGCTGCATCCAGGAAGGATCATTTTCCTTTGCCATTCATTGACCAAATGTTTGAGAGACTTGCAAATCATCCTTATATTATTGTTTCCTTGATGGTTACACAGGGTTCTTCCAAATACCCATACATCTCAATGATCTGGAAAAGACAACATTCACATGCCCTTATGGTACCTTTGCTTATCGAAGGATGCCATTTGGGCTATGTAATGCACCAACAACTTTACAAAGAGAAATGATGTCTATATTTTATGATCTTATTGAGGATGTTGTGCAGGTATTTATGGATGACTTCTCTGTGTACGGATCTTCCTTTGCTTTGTGTTTGTCTAATTTGTGCAGGGTTTTGCAAAGATGTTAAGAGACAAACCTTGTGCTAAATTGGGAAAAGTGTCACTTCATGGTGAATGAAAGGATTGTGTTGGGACACAAGATTTCAGAGAAAGGTATTGAAGTGGACAAAGCGAAGATTGATGTGATGGTTGGGTTGGCTCCACCAAGATCAGTGAAGGACATAAGAAGCTTCTTGGGTCATGCCGGGTTCTATAGAAGGTTCATCAAGGATTTCTCAAAGATAGCTAGACCATTGACAAAGTTGCTATGCAAGGAATTTGTCTTCGACTTCGACGCGGAGTGTCTTGAAGCCTTCAAAAAGCTGAAGAGTGAGCTCATTAGCACTCCCATATTCAACCACCAGATTGGGATCTTCCCTTTGAGATCATGTGTGATGCAAGTGACTATGCAGTGGGAGCAGTCTTGGGTCAAAAGAAAGACAAGAAGACCCATGTGATATACTATGCAAGTAAAACTCTTGATGATGCTCAAATGAAGTATGCCACAACTTAGAAAGAGCTTTTTGCTATAGTGTTTGCCTTTGAGAAGTTTAGAAGCTACTTGGTTGGGTCCAAGGTGATTGTCTACACTGATCATGCAGCTCTAAGACACCTTTTGGAAAAGAAAGATGCTAAGCCAAGATTGTTGAGATGGATTCTATTGCTGCAAGAGTTTGATCTTGAGATTAAAGACAAGCCGAGTGTTGAGAATGGTGTAGCTGATCACTTGTCAAGATTGAGAGTTGAGTGCGGTATCCCTATTGATGAAGGCCTCCCAGAAGAGCAGATCATGTCGATTAAAGCAGTTATGGATTTGTGCGAGACCGGTATAAAGCTTGAAGAGGCCAAAGCAAGTGAAGAAAAGGTACCTTGGTACGCTGATTTGGTGAAGTACTTGGCTTGTGGGAAGGAGCCATTAAATCTTGAAGGATATGCAAAGAAGAAGTTCTATAAAGATGTGAAGAGATACTTTTGGGATGAGCCCTACCTCTACATTCTTTGCAAGGATCAACTCTATAGAAGAGTAGTGGCTGGAGAGGAAGCTGATGGGATCCTTACACATTATCATGGATCATCTTATGGAGGCCATTTTGCTACTTTCAAGACTGTTGCGAAAGTGTTACAAGCTGGATTATGGTGGCCACACATGTTCAAGGACACACAAGACTTTGTCTCAAGATGTGATTCATGCCAAAGGAGAAGAAATATCACCAAGAGGAATGAAATGCCTCAAAACCCTATCTTGGAAGTTGAAGTGTTTGATGTGTGGGGCATTGACTTCATGGGACCATTCCCATCTTCTTTTGGCAACCAATACATCCTTGTAGATGTGGATTATGTGTCTAAATGGGTTGAAGCCATTGCTAGCCCCACTAATGATGCTAAGGTGGTTCTCAAGATGTTCAAGAGCATTATCTTCCCAAGGTTTGGAGTTCCTAGAGTGGTGATAAGTGATGGATGCTCTCACTTCATCAACAAGCTCTTTGAAAATCTTCTGAGAAAGAATGGTGTGAAGCACAAGGTAGCAACTCCCTATCATCCTTAAACAAGTGGACAAGTTGAGATATCAAACAGGGAAATCAAGAGCATCTTGGAGAAGGTTGTAGGAACTACAAGGAAGGATTGGTCTAGCAAGCTTGATGATGCTCTTTGGGCTTATAGAACAGTTTCCAAGACCCCCTTAGGCACTACACCGTTCAACCTTGTCTATGGGAAGTCTTGTCATCTACCAGTTGAGCTTGAGTACAAGGCTTTGTGGGCTGTTAAGCTTCTTAACTTTGATATCAAGACAGCTCAAGAGAAGAGGTTGATTCAGTTGAATGAGCTTGATGAGATTAGACTTGATGCATTTGAAAACTCAGCCATCTACAAAGAGAGAACTAAAGCTCTTCATGATAAGAAGATCTTGAAAAGGGAGTTTAGTGCTGGTGATCAAGTTCTACTCTACAATTCAAGGCTCAAGTTGTTTCCGGGGAAGCTCAAATCAAGGTGGTCCGGTCCTCTTAAGGTGAAAGAAGTTAGACCATACGGAGCCATAGTGCTATGGTGTAAGGATGGAACTCACTTCACAGTCAATGGGCAAAGAGTTAAGCTTTACTTGGGCACTGCAACAGAGGAGGAAGGAGTCTCAGTTCCACTCTCCGATCCCAACCTCGCCTAAGCCGAATGAAAGGAAGTCAAGCTACAGACTTAAATCAAGCTCACTTGGGAGGAAGTCCCATGTTTATCTATTTAAATATTTTCTTTGCTTTCTTTTGTTTTCAATTTCTAGGTTTTACTTGGGTATTTTTTTTGTGTTTATCAGATGCTAAGTGATCAAGGAAAAGCCAAACAAGTGGCCAAAGCATGAAGCGGCTTTGTTTAGCGGCTTCGACTAGCCGCTAGGAAAAACTCGATAACTTCCTGCCCCGAATCCGGAAAGCGTAGCGGCCAGTCGAAGCCGTAGGAGGATCATGAAATCCCTGTCCCATATTCGGAGGGAGTAGCGGCCAACCTTAAGCGCTATGGAGCTTGTAGCCGCATAGCGTAGCGGTTTAGTCAAACCGCTACGGGACCCAGGTAAGTATTTCGTCTCTGATTCCCGTTTAAATTCGAGTGAACCGGAACGAAAAAAAACGATCATTCACCCCTCTCACCCTCTCACCCTCTCGAAAACCCTTCTTCTCCCCTCTTTCTCAGTTTCTCAAGTAGGAACATCATCCCCTCTCTCATCACCATTTTCTCATTTCTCCACCAAATCTCTTGATTTCTGTTTCTCAGATCGTGAAATCACCTTCTTCTCCATTATCTCTCACTGATTTTCATCCTAACAAACTAAGGTAAAAGAATTTCGAATTGCATTCTCTTGGTTGAAAACTCCCAAATTTTTGAAGAGTGTTGCATGTTTGATTTCATGTGCTAATATTTCTCTCTATGCCTATATTGGTTTGTTTGATGAGTTTGGTGATGAAGAACTAGCTTAATTGGCTTGAATTGAATTTTGGAAATTTAGGGTTCTTGAGGAATTTCAAAATTTTGGGAAAATAGGTGTTTGGGTTTCCAACTAGTCTAATAGGTTATTATATGACTTGTTGTGTGAGCATACTTGATTTGCCCTCCATTTACTTGACATTCTCCTCAATTTTCAAATGAGTTTCATAATGAATTTAGTTGAGGGTGTTTGTTGTGTCCAAATTGTTTGATGATGGAATGGGTTTGCTAGATTGATATTCATTGCTCTTTTAGACCATTGAAACTATCAATTCTCATCAAGACTAAGTGTGATGTCTATTGATCATATCACTTACACACTTTTGAGCTTGTTGTTTTGAAGAGTATGTCTTCTTCTCGTCGTCCAATGAAGCAAAATCCACCAAGAGCACCTAGAGGAGCACCAAAACCTCCCACTCAAGTTTACCAACGTGCTAAAAAGAAAGGAAAATCAGTAGCACAAGCGACTGATCTTGAGGCTAAGGTTGAAAGGGAGATTGAGGAATCTCTTCAAGCTGGGACTGAGACCAAAGAAGAATCTCACAATCCACAACCAGCGTAAGAGAAAAAGAGAACCCCCAACGACCAGAAACCCATCCACCAAGCAGCTCCACAAGAACCTCACGGATGTTGTCAAATGGGCTCCTATGAGATTCCCTGATCCTGTTACCCTTCGACAACTTGGTTTGTATGAAGATGTGCTATTGATTCTTCAGAACATGGGCTTGGAGTCTCTGATGGGTATGAGTTATGGAGTTCATGAGGAGGTTTCTAGACAGTTTTTGTCTACTTTGGTTGTGACTACCCATTGTGATGAAGATGAAAAAGAAGGTTATGGGAGGATAACTTTTAACGTGAATAACAAAGTCCATAGAGTTGGCTTCAGGAAGATCGGTTCCATCCTCACGCTTCCAGATAATCAATGTCCCTCATTGGAAACCGACCTTCCATTGCAGACGATGTATGGTTTGAAATAGCTGGCAATGTGCGTGTACCAGCAGAGGATAGGAACACTGATATCTCAAACCCTGCAGTGAGGTATGCCCACAAGATCCTAAACCACACATTCTACTCTAGAAGAGAGCCACGTGGAGCAAATGAAGAGGAGCTCAAGCTTTTAGCTCTAGGACTCCTTCCCATCAGCAAGGAGAGGCTGCAGCGCACTACGTTTGAAATGTTTGAGGACTTGGGGATGGTAGGCCTCTTAATGAAGAGATTTAGGGAGTACCAAGATTGGGCTTGGACGAATGCGGATAGTACTCCCAAGTTATACATCGAGAGTCTCATAACCCCTATCTTGGGAGCCTTAGGAGTTGATATGGGACCTCAAGATCATGGTCCTGCCTTCCTTGATCTCCCTTACTTGAAGAAGTCTCAGTTTCTTAGTGGGAGGTCGAGAGACTTATTTGCTTACCCCTTTTGGTCACGTGATAAGCCGCATGAACCATTACAGATCTTCCTTCCTTGTACTCAGTTGACGACACTCTCTAATCCTGATCACGTTGCCTTTAGCCCAGCTAGTCATGAGCTTGTCCCTGTAGACTATGGTCCCCTTGAAGGCATCAAAAAGCCACGTGAGAAAAAGAACAAGAGCGGAGCTTCTACTGCGACCCGTCCTAGTGATGCAGGTGATGAGGGACCTAGCTCACCAGCACAGCCAGCAAGGATTTATGGGACAGAGAGGTACTGCTTCAAGCCCTACAGTGAAGTCACAACCAATATTGCTTTACGCGAAGCCCTCTCTCAAAATGTTAAGCTGCTTCGGTGGATCAAGATGCAAAACTCCACCAATTACAAGCTGAAGAACTCAGTGAAAGTGCTCAACAGGCAGATGAAGAAGGTCACTTCAATGCTCACTCAGCTCTCCATTGGTTCCGGATGTCAAAGGGATGACACAATGGCTGGGCCTTCATCTCTCCCGCCCCTGTTTTATTACCAGCCCCCACCGCCCCGGTCTCCAGATTCTGAGCTCCGTCGTCGAGGCAGAAACCGAGCCCCTCTGATCCGCAACTCCTCCAACGAGTCCCCTTCAGTCGCCACAGCAGACGACGACATGGAGGGTGCCTCCTCCTTCATCTAGCACGGTATATTCTTCCCCTCATCATTGTATATACTCGTCTTCATACTGCATTTAGTTTAGTTTTCGGTATCTTTTCCACTCTTTGATACACAAAGACTGTGTAGCTCAAGTTTGGGGTAGGTACCAAGTACTTAACCATGTTTATTTTGCCTTTTTGCATTGAGTTTTGCATTGTATATAATTATCTGCATTGAAAAAAATAAAAACAAAATTTAAAAATTTAAAACAACAAAAGAATCATTTAGGTTGCATCATTTCATCATTAGGATTGAGTCTAGAGCATATAGATCGCATTCATATTGCATAGGGAGCAAAGGTTGTGTTGCCTCGTAAAGAACACATGTCTAGAACTCAAAATGGCACCCTAGTTAAACATAGCAAATAGCTTAAGCATCTCTTGAAAGACTTGCAAGCTTCGAGCCTTGAAAACTCTTCTTGAAACTGGTTGTTTGCTTGAGATTGACATTGTTCTTGAAACCAACTCCAAACTGAACCGTGTCTTAATGAACTTAATCTATCGTTCTTATGGACTCCTGTATGCTTGATCATGAATTTATGCACATTTGGGTTTATCTTTATCAATTGCACCACTCTCTGGAAAACTCAAATGGTACCTCCTTACCCTTTAACCCTTACCATTCGTTGTGACCGTAATTGAATTTGCTTGAGTGAGTCCTTTTATTGATAGCTTGTCATGTGTAAAATCCTTAGAGTATTGGGAGCGACATTGGCTTGTTCTCATCTTTGGCTAGCTATAGGACCTCATTTGAGCTAGCAGTTAGGAGTGGGAAGTGTGTTGGTCATTATAAGCTTTGATCTTGGGTTTTGAGGTGAGAGATGATTAGAGGAGATGAACTAAAAGAGAGATGAAAATAAGATGACCACTAGGGATCAAATAA
The DNA here is from genome assembly GCA_905132765.1 of Moricandia arvensis. Lineage (NCBI taxonomy): Eukaryota > Viridiplantae > Streptophyta > Magnoliopsida > Brassicales > Brassicaceae > Moricandia > Moricandia arvensis. The sequence goes on along the minus strand of CAJHQP010000570.1, from coordinate 109,804 downwards.
AAAGAAAATAAAAGCTCTAGGTACCTTAAGTAAAACCCCCTAAGAAAGAACAGAAAAGTGTGCAAAAGGCTCGGAAAAAACAAAAAGAAAAGATGGAGCTAAGTAGCAAAATAAAAGAATAAAAGATATCCCTAGTAGGTTCAAAAAAAAAGAGAGAGTTCATTTCGTGAGTGAGAAAAGGGTCTCCTTCTGAGTCTTTGGGATTAAAAAGGGATAGGATTAACACTAAGAGGAAGGGTAGAGTTTGAAGGTGTTTAGGAAAAGGGTAGAATGATGAGAACAACCCATTGTATGCATGAATTGCTCCTTTTCTTAGATAAATTTTGCATAATGTTCAAGCTCTTTTTCTTGAGTGTACGTCACCAAAAAATTTGAACCCTCTTTCTATCCTCATTAACCCACTTTTACTTACCAAGCCAAGTGATTGAGATCAAGTTTTCATTAGCAAGAATTCGCCTTGATAACTTGTTAATGAATGTGAGAGTTGGTGTAAAGACTTGTTGGTTGATGAGCATTGCATCTAGTGTAGAGGCATAAGAGTCTTGATAGGCCTTGAGAAGATAGAGTGTACTTAGAGAGTTTGCTCATGCTATTTGCTAAGTTTGCCTAGGATGTGATGTTGAAGGCTAGGAAGTGTATTTTTTGGTTCTGAGCTCCCAACTTCAAACCTCTCTCCCTTAATTGTTCTGAAAGTTCACTTGAGTACAAGTAAAAAATAAGTTTGGGGGAGTTGACATCTTGCTTATTTACTTTTTTTTATTATCTATTCTTGTACATTTTGATCATTTAGGATAGCATTTAGACTTGTTTAGGCTGCTATGCATACCATATGTCTCTATCAGGTGTTGAAGAGACAAGGTGGTAAGTTTGGAGCTTTTAGAGGTGATTGAAGAGGTGGTTTTATGATTTTTAGACCAAGTGCTGCCCAAGTGTCATAGCGGCTCACCGTAGCAGTGTCACGAAGCCGCTATGAGGGAAACACGAGTCCCTGCTTGATACCCAGATGATGCAGCGGCTAGGCAACATAGTCAGCAACCCGCTATAGTGGGTAGCGGCCAAGTGTAGCGGCATGATGAGGCCGCTAGTGGAGTACTCGAGTCCCTGCTCAATACCCGTAAGATGTAGCGGCTTGTCCAAGCCGCTGGAGAGAAACTTCGAGTCCCTGTCTGATACCTGGAAGATGTAGCGGCTTATCACCACTCAAGAAGCCGCTATGAGCCGTAGCGGCGTGTTGTAGTGGCATCTGTTGGCCGCTACGAGTGTGTAAACCAAGTTTTAGTTTCATATAAGTACTTTTCATACATAATTAGAGGATTTATCTTGTTTTCTATCAGAGAGACAAGACTACTTTGGTGAAAGTTTGAGACTTTAATCTTTTTCATCTTGTTCTCTTGTGTGTTATTAATTGATTCTGCTTTCTAATCATGTTTATCCTTGAATCAACCATGGTTTTAAGGGTTTCTATGAACATTAGCGAGTAGACTCCTATTGGATATATGGGTTAGGATGATTAGGGTGGTTAAGTGAAGAGTTAAAGTGTTTAGTAATAGATTTACATGTTTCCTTGCTATTTGAGAGTTCTTAATGCTAGATTAGTCTTGATCACATTAAGCTAGAACTGTAGACATTTTATGCACCACAAGTGTTTGATAAAATGTTTGAACCAACTTAAATACGATCTAGCTTGAATAGCCAAAGAGATTTAATGCTAGAATTGCTAGATAGTTATTGGACTTGTTCATAATATTTGCTTGAATGAATTAAACCAATGAGAATTGATGTTTGACTCATGACTGCAAAAGGATCTTTATCTTGAGAAAGAATTGATCTTTATTGGTGATCTAGACTTGGGGAAACTATTGATTGATAAGCTTGCCACCTTAACTTGAATCTTAACCACTTGAACTCAATATCCTAATCCCATGGATCCTATCTTTTAGATTGAATCAAGTTCTTAGTTATCGTTTGTTTATTCTCGTCACCTGAAAACTGTTCACTTCACTAAACTTTGATTGCTTAGATTGAGTTAAATGACTTGCATTCTTGGTGATTGAAATTAACTAAGGATTGGATCGACTCTTAAGTATTACAACTAAAATTAGGATTAAGCTTATCCCTATCACAACCGGCCTATTTCAACTTGAAAAGACTCAATAAAGGACTAAATGACTCCAAAACATATACTATGACTCGATAAACGACTAAAAAAAGTTAGAAATTGACAAAACACCGTTTATTAGAAACCAAGTGTGAAATTTTTAAGCCAGTTCTGTAAATGATTATTCAACCTAACTGTAATGATCCAGTTAACTAAAACATTGTTGAATGCTATATCTAGTTTCCAATTCAATTAACTTAAGTGTTATTACATTTCAAATCTATACTATTAAAATTAGTACTCTATTTATTCTTAACCCCTAAAATTTTCCTATTTATTACTACTAGTGCCACTGGTTTTTCAAATTAATTATGCCATTCATTTAGGTATTACAGTCATTTGTTAACTACTCAACTCACAATTTAATTATATTATTATCCCTTTTATTTATGTTTTTAAAAATTGGTCCTCTACAATATTATGCCCACATTATGTAAACAAATAGTTTTGATATATAGTTTGCTAACGTTAATCACAATTTTCATACGTATGTTTCCTCACTATTATTTTGTTTTCTTAAGTTTACATATATATCATTTTTAGTTTAAAACTGTAGCATTTACAATATAGTTTGAAAACATTAAATCACAATTCATACATAACTTTTTGAAATTAAAATTTAGTGATGGCTAATCCCTAGAATTTGTATATGAACCCCGAAATACAAAACCTAAACCCTAATAGCATATGGTCCTTAATAGGATAACAGTTTTATATTTATGAATATTAACAATAATTTTATTTACTTTTTCAGTTATTATGAACAATTTATTTGTGAGGAATAATATAAAATTTTATTATCATACTCTGATTGATATCTATACGAAATAATAAAGATCGATTTTAATGTTATATAAAATAATATGTATTAACTACACCATCATTTAGGTTTTAATAGAATTTTTTTTTGCTTAAGATATTATATTCTTATATTCCTATGATTGCAGTCAAAAAGATTCCTAAACTAAATCGTAAGTAACAGACTAAAGATCTTTCAAAGAATGATTAAGTCTTGACCCGCGCAACCGCATGGATGTTTTTAAATTTTTAACATAGTACAATTATAGATGAATGACACTTTTAAATATTATATTGCGTTTAGAAGTTAAACTAATTGAATGATACATTACATCAGTTATTTGTCACTTGATCATATTTTACTATATGGACCACTTTCAATTGTATTTGTATATAAATAGAATTATTTAGTATACTTTTGTATGTTTATACGTTTATAATAGTTTGCCAAACATATATTATTTGTTTGAAAGTAAGTTATGTGAAGCAATCACCTTAAACATTTTAAAAATGAATTGTGCATCTTGAAATTATACTAATATTAAAGTTGAGATCTTTTATTGCAAAATTTAGAATTTAGTAAGTATAATTATGCATCACCTAAATTCGATCAATGCAAATCTAAATTATCACCTATAAATTTATTTTAGATTTTTATAAATATATATTTTAGTACATTATATTATTCAAATTATTTAGCATATATTTATCCTCATTAAACAATTTAATACATTTGTCAATTTTATAAATTAATTATTTTTATCAATTAATAAACTATTTTAAAAAATTTAAAGCGAATATATATAACCTATATACTTAGTATGTTATTTTTTGTTTAAAAAATATTTTCATTTTGGCTTTCCAAACAATAAGATTTTTTAACATATATTAATATGATAAAGTTATGAAATATGTTGGTTTATGCTTAAGGTTTTATATTGTGCAATTATAAAAATTTCTTATTTTATTGGTTAGTATTGTTTAATTATAATTTTGAAATAATTTAGTTAGTGATCTCGGATTGATTATGTATGTTAGATGTCAAGAAAGAAATTGAATATGTTAGTATTAGTTTATCACAAAAATGAGTTTATATTTTAGTTTTTAATGGGGGATGCCAATATTAATTCACTTGTCATAACATTGACGGTAAACGAAAAAGAGAGAATGTACTGATACTAATATTGGTCTAGCTATTTTATTGATGGGACTGATTCTTGTTTCTCATATTTATTTATAATTCTCATACTTAAACGTGAATTGTAATGTGTTGTTAATATAAACTAGAAATTTTACCCGGGGTATGCTCGGTGTTATACAAATATAACTGAATTAATATATATTAAAAATATATTATATTTATGTTATAGAAATATAAATAGTATTTTACCAAAAAATATAAATAGTAAACTGAATATGATTTTGTAACTTTAATTAAATATAAGTGAAACTCACAAATTATTGTTTTTCCTATTTAAAATATGTTTGGGATAATGAACAAATGTGAAATGAATAAATTTTTTGTCAAACCTTAGTTATTATCCAAATATCTTTTTTATCTTACATATTTAGGTTATTAAATCACTAAGCTTGCATTTTTTTACTTACAATTTCGTTCAAATTACATTATTAAAAAATATTTATGGTGTTTACAATATGTATAAGTGAATACCACTGACTATGATATCTTCATGATTGTTGTCCGTATGTATACCAACCTTCAAAATTGACATCAATTTTTGTTTAAAAATAAATTTTAAATGTATAAACTTACATAGATCATTATTTAAAAGTAATAGTTGTAAACCTGATTCTATAGTTTATTTTCACACTTATTTTGGTTTATTACCAAAATAAAAAAAATAAAAAAATAATAAATAGAATGTCATTTCTATGTATTCTCCTTTTCGTTTATCTTGCGTGCAAATAGTTCACCAACGGCTTCCCTCGCTAAGAGATCATTGTCGGATTTGTTTTCGGTGATGTAAGAACCACTTTTATTTTAATGAAAGTAGTAGTCCTTCAAAAAATAATGTGTTGTTACTCTTTATGAGACAATTTATCTACCATCAGCATGACTCATCTTACATTTTTTCACTTACAATTAAGTTCAAAATTATAGTATTAGAAAATATTTATGTTATATAGAATCTATATGAGTCACTGACTATGATATCTTCATGACTACTGCCCGTATGTATAACAACCTTCAAAATTGACATGAATCTTTATTTAGCTCTAAATTTACAAAAATCATTATTTAAAAAGTAATAACCGTAAAACTAATTATATACTTTATTTTCACACTTATGTTGGTTCACTACCAAATTTCGATAAAAATAAAATAATGTGTGTCGTTTCTCTATATTTTTCTTTTCGTTTATATCTTATGCAAACAATTTGCCAGTGGACTCACTCACTAAGAGATCACTGTCGGATTTGTTTTCAGTGATGTAAGAACCACTTTTATTAGACTAATTACAATAGACATGTTGAAAAAAGTAAAGATATTATGTGAATTGTTTGTTATTGAATCTATTGAACATGTTGAAAGCCAAAAAGATGATATTCACAAAAATTTGTGTTACTTTTTATTGGTTGTTGATATTATTTAGAATTTTCATATTCACCTTCCTTATTATAAGTCATTTATTCAACAAAAAAAATATTTTATTTTATCACATTTTATCAAAATTTATAGTTTTTGATGATCTATAAATAGAGACTACTTTGTATGATTTGGACATATACAATAAAATATTTTATCAGAAGTTTTAAGAACATTTTCAATCAAGTTCTACTATTTTTATTAAAAATTTATAAAATTACAACTCTAACTATCTTATTTGTTTTTATAATTTTTTTATTTGTTTTTAAATTAACTGTTATTATTTAGTTAAAGTCTCTATGTTGGTTTTTCTATGAGTTTTCGATGTTGAAAAAATAATAAAAATAACTAAAATGACATTTCAAAACCTCTTTTATGATTGAATGATTTTTAGACAAATTACAATAGACTTGTTGAATATTTTTTAACTGTTGAATCTTCACAGAGGGACTGTTGAAAAAAAAATAAAGATATTACGTGAATTTTCTGTTGTTGAATGTATTGAAAATGTTGAAAGCCAAAAAGATGAGATCCACAACAATTTGTGTTACTTTTTATTGGTTATTGATATGATTTAGAATTTTTATATCTACCTTCCTTATTATAAGTCATTTATTCAACAAAAAATAATTAATTTATTTTATTACATTTTATCAAAATTTATAATTTTTGATGATCTGTAAATAGAGACTACTTTTGTACGATTTGGACATATGCAATAAAATATTTTATCAGAAGTTTTCAGAATATTTTCAATCAAATTCTATTATTTTTATTAGAAATTTATAAATTACAACTCTGATTATCTTTATTTGTTTTTATAATTTTTTGTTTATTTTTTTTAAATTAACTATTATTATTTAGTTAACGGCTCTATGTTGGGTTTTTTATGAGTTTTTGATGTTGAAAAATAATAAAAATAACTAAAATGACATGTCAAAACCTCTTTTAAGATTGACTAATTTTATTAGATGATATGAACACTGTAGATGTTGACCTTATTGCCATTATAGTATTAGCAGATTGATGATCTGTAAATAGAGACTACGTTTTTATAATTTAGACATATATAATAAAATATTTTATCAAAAGTTTTAAGAATATTTTCAATCAAATTTTATTATTTTTTATTAAAAAAATTATAAAATTATAACTTTAACTATCTTTATTTGTTTTTATAATTTTTTGTTTATTTTTTAAATTAACTGTTATTATTTAGTTAAAGTATTTATATTGGTTTTTTATGAATTTTTAATGTTGAAAAAATAATAAAAATAACTAAAATGACATTTCAAAGCCTCTTTTATGATTGGTTGATTTTATTAGATGATATGGACACTCTAGATGTTGAGCTTATTGTCCTTTTAGTATTAGTAGATTAAGTTCAGTGTCATAATTCATATTTAAAATGTTACCAAACAATGTTTAAGACACGGTTGATATATTAATTGTAGTCAATATTCTCATCCTGTATATACATAATGAATTTAAAATAAGTTAAATGCTAGTCGTTAGGATTTGGAAAATATCTCAAATATATCTGTTTGGTAACTACCTATAAAATAAGAAAATAATTACATGGCTATTTTAATCACTAAAAACTACAAATTTTTATTTGAGTTGTTATTTTTAGTAAGTACAAAAAATACTATTATTTTAACTATTTGGTTGAATAATAAAAGAGATTAACATATTAAGATTATGATCTTCCTATATATTAATTGAGAAATAATTTAAGTGATTTCTGCTGACGTGTCGATCATAGGAAAAATCTCTAACTAATTGTTATAATTTGATTGGTTGATGATTTTTTATTTTTTATTTATTTAATGAAAGTTTTTAAAAGAAAATTAATCCTAGGAATACCTAATCTAATATTTGTTTTGCAAACAAACAATTGAACATGTTAAATATAGATGAATTAACATAATTTATTTATAGAAATAAATTAAATATCATAGATTACATATATAAGTTGATAATATACATATAAATACATATGATACTACATAAATAATTATAAAAAAATTAATATATATATATTAGTAGTGAATACAATAATTCATTGATTTCAGAAAACTAATTAATTTAAACTTAATAATATTAATTAAACTCACTCATTCGCTATATATATATATATATTCTAAAAAATGTCAAATGAATGCGAAATAGTCAAATATATAATTATGAGAAATTCAAATCATTTTCCAATGATAACGTGTTATTATAGATGATTTATCACTTTTATAAATAATTAAAATATTTTTATATTTTAAAACATAAAAATTATATGGTAAATCATTTAAAACTATATTAATCAAGAAAAAAAAATATTTAATTCATCTATTAATATAAATAGATGAATTAAAATTATTATATAGTAAGTCATTTATTATATGGTAATTCATTTAAACTATTATATGGTAAGTCATTTAAAATTGGGGATTTTGCAAAAGTGACTCAAAACTTGAAGTCAAACACAAAACTAACTTTTTTTTGAAATTTTGATTTTCCCTATTCACCCTAAGAGTTCTCATTATTTACAAAAATACCACCGGAAGAGTTACTGAAAGACTTTAAGTAAGTCTTCAAAAAATTTGTTTTACTCTATCATCCTTATCTTCATCAATTATTCACGAAAACGTTATTGCTATCAATTCACCCAACAACCATGAACAACCAATATGGAGCTCCTAATGAATAAAGAAAATGATTTTCACTCATTCTATCTTATATCTTATCCACAAACATCTCTCTCAATTCTCTTTATATTCATCCAAAATATCTAAGGTTTTTGATTCTAAAGTTTTTAAGGATCATATAGCCATTCAAACTCATGATTCCTGTCATTAATGATTGAGTAACTGTCTTGGTGAAGGTCTATGTGCTTGGACAACTAAGCAAGTTTTCTTAGTGGTTGAAGGTATGAATTGAATAGTTTACCCATATTTGTTCTCGAGAACACTTACCCGTAAGTCGTCTAGACAAAGAAGACTTCCACCGAAGTCTTCCTGGTCAAAGCATATGTTAGTTTTGCAACTGACTTTTTGTGTGTTTTTAGGAAGACTTTCGTGGAAGTCTTCCAACATTTCTTTGTTGACCAAAAAAATTAGGAAGACTTCCTTGGAAGTCTTCCCAGATAAACAGGTTAGTTTTGCAATTGACTGATCTGTGTCAGAAATTTGACTTTCTCAAGAAGACTTACTGGTAAGTCTTCCAACGGAAGCTTCCGAACTTTTAAATTAAGTCTGCTTACGGTCCGTGGAAGTCTGCGTAGGTTACTTTTGAAATTGAAAATATAAACTTGAACATTTAATTTAAATTAGAAGACTTCCATGTAAGTCTTCCAGCGGAAGACTTACGTAGAAGTCTTCCAGATTTTTATTCAGTGATTCTTGTCAAACATATGGTAGCGTAATAAGACTTTCAGGAAAATCTTCCAGCGGAAGATTTCCCTGAAAGTCTTCTCCAAAAAATCAAATATAGTCAATTGCAAAAATAACATACGCAGACTTCCACGGACCGTAAGCAGATTTATTTTGAAAGTTCGGAAGACTTCCGTTGGAAGACTTACAGGTAAGTCTTCTGGAGAAAGTCAAATTTCTGATACAAATTGGTCAATTGCAAAACTAACATGTTTATCCAGGAAGATTTCCGTGGAAGTCTTCCTAAATATTTTTGTCAACAAAGAAAAGTTGGAAGATTTCCACGAAAGTCTTCCTTTGTAAATTTTCAATTGTAAAAATGACCTGAATAGACTTCCAGGGAAGTCTTCTAAGAAGACTTTCACGAAAGTCTTCTACGACAATGTATAATAAACATTCATTTTCTTCAAATTTAAAATGAACTTTTAAAATTTTATTGTTAATTCATGTGTTTTAGAGAATATTTGGGGTCCTAAATGAAATCCATAATTTTAATGGTGATAATTTATAGGTTATCAAATATGTTTATTATAAGTCTTCTAACAAGAAGACTTCCCATAAAACTTAATTATAAGTCTTCTAACAAGAAGACATTAGAAGACTTCCCATAAGACTTAATTATAAGTCTTTTAGAAAGTCTTCTAACGTCTTCTTGTTAGAAGACTTCCCATAAAACTTAATTATAAGTCTTCTAACAAGAAGACAATAGAAGACTTCCCAAAAGACTTAATTATAAGTCTTCTGGAAAGTCTTCTAATGTCTTCTTGTTAGAAGACTTCCCATAAAACTTAATTACAAGTCTTCTAACAAGAAGACATTATAAGACTTCACAGAAGACTTAATTATAAGTTTTCTGGAAAGTCTTCTAATGTCTTCTTGTTAGAAGACTTCCCATAAACTTAATTATAAGTCTTCTAACAAGAAGACATTAGAAGACTTCCCAGAAAACTTAATTATAAATTTTCTGGAATGTCTTCTAATGTCTTCTTGTTAGAAGAATTCCCATAAAACTTAATTATAAATCTTCTAACAAGAAGACATTAGAATACTAGTATAGACCTTGATGCTCAGAATAGATTTAAGTATTTATGTAACATTTTGTGAATTTAGCTAAGTTTTCTTGAGAAGTATTCTCCCTTAGTCGTAATAAATTTGACTAATTTTTTGTGTTATTGTGTTTTGCTATTGAATTTTTATCAAGTACTTTAATAATGTCAAGTACTTTTGGCAAGATAATATTGTAGACATGAATATATTTACAAAAAAAATTTCATTAATATGTCTTTAAATTTACAAAAGAATTCACAATTAAAAAGTACACCTACTAATCACAAAACGACCATAAACAATATTATTATAGATCATCCCTCTACAAAAACAAGTTTGGACTCCGTAACATGAGAGAAGACTCTGTTAGAAGACTTCCGTGGAAGTCTTCTAGTGCATTATTTGTCGGAAGACTTCCGAGAAGACTTCCATGAAAGTCTTCCATGTCGTCTGAGATCTGAAAAACCTGCATATCCAAACAAAATAAATCAGTGAGAAAGGACATGAGATAAAAATTAGAAATTTAGTATTTATTATGAAAGACTTACTTGAAAGACTTACTAGAAAGTCTTCTAATAGAATACATCCTATAAGACTTACTTGAAAGTCTTCTAGACCCTAAATTTATTATTCGTCCAGAAGACTTCCACGAAAGTCTTCTAGTGCATTATTTGTTGGAAGACTTCTGAGAATACTTCCATGAAAGTCTTCCAAATCGTCCCAGATCTGAAAAACCTGCATATCCAAACAAAATAAATCAATGAGAAAGATATGAGATAAAAATGAGAAATTAATAGAAAGTTTAGTATTTTATTTTATTTTTGAAAGACTTACTTGAAAGTCAGCCAAGTCGTCTCAGATCTGAAAAACCTGCATATCCAAAATCATTCAATTGACTTCCAAAACATTGAAAAACTTCAAAAATAAAGTAAGAACTTAAACAACAAAAATAATTTTCAAAAGTTAAGAACTTTAAGCAATAAGAAGTTACCAAATGATAAAATATGATTTATAGATCTATCTTTAAAGAAGTAGAAGATGAGAACCATGTGATGAAAAACCTGCAAAAATAAAATAAATAGGTCAGAAACATGAGATAAAATTGAGAAATTGATATAAAGTCTGTTTCTTTCTTATGTTCAAAGAGATTAGAGAGATGTTGGAGAGTTTTAGAATGATAAAATTACATTTTCTTGCAGCCATTTGAGAGGAAAAGAGATAATGTGTAATTTTTTTTATATAAAAAGACAAAAATTCCAATAAAATTAAAATATTTTCGATTCAGAAGACTTTCAAGTAAGTCTTCTAATAGAATACAACCTCGAAGACTTACTTGAAAGTCTTCTAAACCCTAAGTCTTCTATTGCATTATTTATTGGAAGACTTAAGACACAGATACCCTAAATTAAAAATAACTAACTAATTAGAAACAAACACTTCATAAAACTTAAATATACTTTAAAATCTAAATTTATATTACTTAAAATGTCTATAATAAGATGATTGAGATTTTTTCCCTACTAAAATATTTTTTTAACGAAATTATTAAATTATTTTTAAGATCTAATACACTAGATCTTATGGAAGAATTAAGATTTCCACTAGAAGACTTAAGACTTCCACTTAAAGACTTATTGGAGGACTTAACAATAGGCGGAAAACCTAAATTCTTCTAAAATTTTAAGCGGGAAATGGTAGTAAGTCTTCTAGTAAATATTTTAGTGCATTATATCTTCGAAAATTTAAGTCTTCCAAAATCCTAAAATCAAATATATTACTAAATCACATACAAAAACTTTATTAAGGTTAAAATAATCTTATAAAGTGTTTAATATATACAAAACTAAACACATATATGTCAAATTTAGTATTTTTTTAAAAAAACATTAAGATACTACAATCTAACCCTAAAAGCACAAACAATACTATAACATAGTTACCAAACCCTAAACCAAAGAATATCATGACTAACTTACATTCACTCTTCTATGTTGAAAACTATTCAATTTTAGCAAATCTAAATTTACATCATTTATAAATGTCTATAATTATAGTATTGTGATTTCTTACTAATCAAAATATTTTTTTAATAAAATTTACAAATTATTTTTAAGATCTACAGCATGAGGAAAGTCTTCTCTCAGAAGACTTTCTCACTTGCAGAGTTATAATAGTAAACTACAATACTATTTTTTTTGTTTAGTCATGATGGGATATTTGTAATTTCACTAGTATTTTGAGTTATTTTTGCATTTGATTTGAGTTGAGATACACTTTTGCATTTAAAATCAAGTTTGAGTCATATTTGGCAAACCCGCCCTTTAAAATTATATTAATAAAACATATATTTTTCTTAGAGTTAATACTCCATTAATATAATTTATATAGCTTTGATTATAGTATAATTATCATGCATATTTTAATAGGAAAAAAAGAAGAAAAATAAAAACACCAGCGAAAATAATAAAATATGATTGTTGTGTTCTTGGTTCTTTTATATCCTTATGATTTAATTTTACTTTTTTGTCGACATACATGTATTTTTTTGTGTTACTACAATGTGAACTAAATTAGTTTTATGTGATATTTTAAAAGATTAAGATATATTTAGTAAGGAAGATCAATAAAAATACCAATTCTACAATTGTTAAAGTTAAAGATAAAAAATATTATGTAAACTGAAAGTAAGAAAGTATTATTTTAAAAATAATGAGATGTATTTTTTGGTATAATAAACGTTTAAAATATACAATAATAAAAAAACTAACTAATTTAATACAAATAAAAACATTGTATTTTGATTTAACATTTGATCTCACATTAATATTAAGTATACATGCTTAAAATAGCGACATTTTGTTATTTAAAATTTAAAAATATTATTTTTTTCTTTTATATATAATTAGTTAATCAGATTAACTTAAAATATGTATGTTGTCAAGTAATGTAAAATAAATGAAAATATTACTTTTAAAAGATATCTAAACTATGCTTAGTTTTAAGAAAAATAATTTTCTCCGATGAATTAGTGTTTGATAAATATTGTGATGACCTTGAGATAATTTAAGGAAGAATTTTTTTGCGTAACCCATTTGAGTTTTATGTTAAACACTAAATAAAAAATGAATGAGAAAGTGTGATTTGTGACTCGACAAAATTATGAGAGAAGTTGCTTAAACTACCAGTTCCTAATACATGTTTTCATATTTATCTTAACCAATTTATCTTTTGTTTTAAGGAGATAAATTTTCTACTATATATTAATTGATAAGTCAATTAAGTATTTTTTGCTTATGTGTCATTAACAATTATAATTTATACCAGTTATACTAGTTGTACCAGTCGTACTAGTAATACTTTGTGTTCTTCAATGTCGGAAATTTCATACATTGAAAGTGAGATTCAATTTTATATGAGAGAAAATGAATTGAGAAAGATGAAGAATTGATCAGTTTGGGATAAGATTAAAAATTTGTAAGATTTGAAGATTTTTTTATTTTGATTTGGATTATGTCATAGAGAATTTTGATAAATTAGAGAATTTTTTCTCCAAAAACATCTTGGTCTTTTTCTCGAAAATAAAATCTGAATATATAAGGTTGTGAATCAAGATGGATGGATGAAAATGGGAGTAATATGGAACGGATGAGATGAAGGACATTTGATTTTGAGTTTGATTTTTGAGAACTTGTGATGAGAAATAGAAATGGAGTGATGAAAATGGTGTTGGAGAAGAAAGAGAGATTTGGGGATTTATGGATCCAAATTAGGTTGGAATGGATAAATGGGTTTGGATAGTAAGTGGTTGGGTTAGTAAATACATAGAAGTTTTAGGTTTTGAAGATTTTTTCTCTATTTTTCTATTTAAAATTAATTCAAAATAAAAAAGAAAATAGGAAGGGTATATTTTAGATTTTTTGGATACCCACTTGTCATATTCTAGCATTTGATCCAAAAGCTAGCTCCCGTGGCTTTCAACCATCTTCGCCGGCAAGATTACTCAACCAATATGCAGCTTTAATCTTCTCTTCCTGACTTTAACCACCATTAGTTGTACTCTTGATTATCACTTCCGCCTTTATCCACGTTCTTGAGACAAAATCTCCACAAACGCCGATTGATAACTCTGAGGAAACTCAATTAACTTTGAGCAGACCCTATATTGGACCATCTTCAAACATGAGATGCCAACTTTGCTGAATTTCTCTGAAGTCAATCGGGATAAACCAATAACTCAATCTTCCTTTATATCCGAGAAACTTTCTCCAATAACATATAAAAGAGAAAGATTTATACTCATAGAAAAGGAATCTGAGGATAGCCGGTGAAAGAAGAGCTTTTGACTCAGTCACAAGGGATATAAATTAAGTTGAGGAAGGGGCTTAGATCCGCTAATCGGAAGGCAAAGATCTGCTAATCGGAAAGTAGAGATCCGCTAATCGGAAAGTAGAGATCCGCTAATCGGAAAATAGAGATCCGCTAATCGGAAAGTAGAGATCCGTAATCGGAAAGTAGAGATCTGCTAATCGGAAAAACAGACAGTCGATCTAGAGATCGAAGGTAGTTTACAACAAAAAAAAGAAATTAGTGAGCGGCGGCAAGAAAGCTACCGGCCACTTGAACGAAATTCTGTTTTTGTGAAACTTTTAGAGAGAAGTCAGAGGGATTTTCCGTCAAAAACCCTACAAGTAACTCTAGAGTTTATTAATAAAAATTAGCAAATAACATAAGTGATACTACCAATAATGATTTATGATAACTAAATGTAGAACTAGAAAAAGAATATATATGTTTTATCAATTTCTTTATTCTATCAATTATTTATATATAATTAAATTAATTACTTTAATTATTTTTATAGAAATAAATTTGATGGCTATGTATTCTTATATAAAAGACTTAGATTTCTAGGTAAAAAATTATTAGAACTTTTTTAACGTTTTAAAGCCCACACAAATATGTTTACAAAAGATCTTTATAATAAAAGTCACTGATTATATTGATTATATTAGAGCTATACAAAAAATACTCTTTTTTATTTTGAAAACTACAGTATTTCTGGCTTTTTCATGTGTTTAAATAAATTATAAAGTAATTTTACCACCAATTATTTGAATTAATTATAATATTTTTTTTAAGAGAAAGATTTTTAATGACTAAAATTTATGATTTTGAACTATTTTAAATCTCATTGATCTTCTAAAAATATATACTGAAATTTTTGATTACCCAACTATTTGAAATTAAAAATTTAAATTTAAATTTTTTAATTATTATTCAAAAGCTATAACAGTGTAAACATAATATATATTTTTGATATAATATAATTACCCGCAAATTGATATAATATAATTACCCGCAAAATTGCGGGCAAACACCTAGTTGCATGTAGTTGTCAATAATATCACACCAATATTAAAAGTATATTGCATATCAAATATCATATGTTATATTTACAGCGCGTGAGAAAGAAAAATGTTGTAATAATAGTTTCCAAATAAGTGTTTACATCAAATGTCATAGTTTCCACCAAAAGGTTCAATTAAAATTATTTGGTATAATCAATAATAAAATAAAATGGGAATCTAAGTACATGAAATGCTACAATTTATTAGTTAAGTAAATAATAAGATTTGTGTTCAGTAAGAATTATTCCATCATTAATGAGGATATTATACTAAATAAGGATATATTGTTAGGATATTATGAAGATAATAAAAATATGCAATTAATAAATTTGTTTGAAATGGTTCAACTTGAAATCACACATGAAGTGAAGTTGTGAATATGTTTTAATAGAATATACTAGATTTTGACCCGCGCTTTAAAAGCATGGGATTATTTTGGTTTACAATTTGTTAATCCATTTGGTTGTTCTCTAATATGTTTAGACTTGGACGTTTGGTTTTCGGTTCAGTTTCATTTTTTTATTTGGTTACGGTTCAGTTATGGTTTCTGGTTTTCGGTTCAATATATATATAGGAACCATTCTGTTATTTCTGAACTCGAGTTTGGTTTCAGTTTGGCTATTTAAGTTTTTGGTTTGGTTCGGATAAAAATGTTAGGAACCTAAAAATTTTTTTAGCTGAATTGGGCTCTTGTTTGATTTCTGTTTTCGGATAATTTTGAAACATTTGGGTAAAATCACATATAAAAACGTTTTTTTATAAAGTATCAGATAACTCGAATAAATTTATATTTGGATATATATTTTGGGTGATTTAAATTTATAGGAAAATTAAGATAATTTCAAATACTTCGGATAAAAGTAATAGGTTAAACAAGTTTTTGGGTAGTTTAATTTATAAGTAGTACTTTTAGAATATTGATTGTTTTGAAATTTACAGTTTATACTACATATTGTAGTAGATTTGCTTAAGGTTTGTTGAGTTATGATTTTAGAGTTATCGTTAGAATATAATTTATTATATATATATATATAGTAACATTATATAAAGTTCAGTTATATGAATAAAATAAATATAGAGTAGATGATAAAAATTTCTTGAATATATTAAAAATATAATACAGCTCAATTTTCTATTAAAACATTTTAATACGTATGATATGATTTGGTCTTTTGAATGAATATAATAATATGAAGAATAATTATTGTCAGAGTCGGTCTTGAGATTTAGGAAATTCTAGACGATTTATGAAAGATTTAAATTAATATTTTTATTTAAATTTGAGAGCTTGAAAAAAGTTTTTTTTGGGAGCCTTTGTCTATATAATTTTCTTCAGAAATATTAGGGTCTAAGACAAATGTTTTGTTAAGCTTTGTTCAGAGCCAGTTCTGATATTGTATAGTGTATATATGGGCTAGTGCTTACGTATAGTATACAATTTGTGTAATATGTATTTAACTAAATCAACTTAAATAAGGTCGAAGGATTATTCATAAATGTGTTTGTTTATAATATAAGGTCGAAGGATTTATTCATTTGTAATATCATAAATAGAAGCGTATTGTTAAAAATTTATCAAGTGGCGATAATATGAAATATTTGATTGGTAGATACAAATAATTCATATATTTTTAATTAAAATTAGAAAACAGTGGCATTGTTTTAAAAAAAAAAATCTAAACTCTAGCACAAATGACATAGCAAACTAAAGATTATAGTTTTATATTCATTTACTATTTTGAATCTGAAAAAGGAGGGAATATATCTTAACTGATTTTATATTATTTTTTTATGCACTCGGTAGTAGATTTGGTTGTATATTCGGTAAAATCCTATTAATATATGGGAAGTTGACTCAAATGTTATAGAAATTAAGATTTATTACTAGAACCTTACAAAAGTTTTTTATTACTAGAATATTTTCAATACTCAGCGTGCCTTTTTTTTAGGTTATAATAAAAAACGTATTTACAAGAATGCCATTACTTTTTAGTGTCACGTAAGCAAAAAACAGGCGCCACGTAAGCAAAAAATCGGCGCCACGTAGAAAATCGCGTAAGTGCGTTAATGAACTCAACCGTAAAGCGCTTGACGGATGAGTTATGGTTAAGTTTTGGCTGAGTTATGGTTAAGTTTTGGCTGAGTTAAGCAACATGGCTGATTTACACACATAAATCAGCCATCACTACGACTGAGTTATGAGATATGGGCTAACTTACTAACATAAGTCAACCGTTAGTGATGGCTGATTTACTTCTGGCTGATTAATGAGATAACACTAAGTTATGAAACAAGTTATGGCTGAGTTATGTTTCAACTGCTGATTAAATGATCATCGAGTAGCTGAGTTATAAAATTCACGGTTGACATATGGGAGGTACTTACGACTGAGTTACGTTAAATCAGCCACAATTAGGTTGGGTTAAAAGTAAACTCAGCTTCATTACGACTGACTTATTACCGAAAGATTAATTACTAGAATAACATTCATTTGACTGCTGGTTTTTTTGACGATAAGGCTAACGTAATATTTTCCAGACTAATTACGGCTGATTTATTAATGAAAGATTAATGGGATTAATTACTAAAATGATATTCACGTTGCGGTTGACTTACATTGTACTTGGTGGCTGGTTTATTTAGGTTGAGTTATGTGTTCATTTGGCAGCTGACTTACTGATTTTCCATGTTATCAGATCTGATTTTCCATGTCATCAATTCTTATTTGCCATGTCATCACTAACGTACAAGAGTTCACTTTAGGGTTTATGTTACAGCCACTGTGGCTTCTTCTTCTTCTTGTTCATCTTTCTTCTTCATTTTTGTTCTTTTGGTAAGATCTGATGGATCCTGTAATTATTGTTTCAGGTAACTAGGTTAAGAAAAACATATATGTATTCAACGCCAACAAAAGAAGTTGTAAAATTTGCATATAGATGAGGAAACAACACACGATGAATTCGCGAAGTTGGTACTTGATGATTACGGATTGGATGAGCCAAGGCATCAGATTCAACTGAGCTACATGTTCTCGAATAAAACTTCGAAAACAATGGCGTATGATACTCCACCAGTTTACGTCTCCAATAGTCGACAGTTGAAAGGTTTTCTAAGCCTAAGGAAAATCGAACAGTTAAGTCTTTGTGTGGAGATTATGGAGAAAAAGGATAGCCAAATTAGTCTGAATGACAGAGCGAAAGAGAAGAGGAAAAGTTTATTCTGCTTAGACTCAGAAGTAGAAGAATTTGAAACTAAATACGAATCTTACGGTGGGGATTATGATGGTTTCTGTTTGGAGGAGAAACGCGACGACAATGACAATGATTGCTCACATAAAGTGGAAGGAGAAAAAGACAAAGTAGGCAGAGAAGATGAAGTAGGCTAAGAAGACGAAGAAGATGATGAATTTGAAAGCCGATTTGATATTTTCGACGACTCGGATGGTGCGTCATTTGAAGATGATAACTTCAGTTCATACGGTGAGTCTCCAACAGGAGACGAAGATTCACCGACGTTACCTTCTAAGAAGAGATATCATAATATGTCGATGAATGGTCCTAAAGAGAATCCGTAGGTTGTAAGGTTGGAGTTGTCTTCGCTAGAACTTGTGGTAGGGTAACGATACGAGAGTAAAGACGATTTGGAGAGACGACTGAAACTTCTTACAGTGAGGGATCGATTTGATTTTGATGTAGATGTATCCACACCTGATACACTCATATTTAAGTGTTGGGTTGATGGATGTCTCTATAGAGTTCGTGCATCTACACAAAGGGTTTCCCCGACATTTTATGTTTGTATTTACGATTCAGATCATACATGTTCTGTAACTGAGCGTTCTAATCGATCTCGAAAGGCAACACCAGACATTTCAAGAGAGTTGTAGATGGTCTTTCTCGGCGATGTTTGTCCGTCTGTTCAACCTAAGAGTGTCGGAGTAGCTATCAATAAGCAGTTTGGTGTAAAGGTAATTATTTTGTTGAGGGTGAGTTATTAAAATGATAGGGCTGAGTTATTAAAATAATATTGATGATTGGGATGAGTTATTGAAATATTGGGCTGAGATAAAAAAATAATAATGCTGAGTTATTAAAATAATATTCATGATTGGGCTGAGTTATTGAAATATTGGGCTGAGTTAAAAAAAAAAAGATAAGGGTGAGTTATTCAAATGACACGGCTGAGTTATTGAAAAGATTGAGTTGAGTTATCTAAATGATACAGCTGAGTTATTAGGTATCTTATGACTGAGTTATATAAATGAGACATCTGACTTATAGGTAGATTACATCTGATTTACTAGTACGTTACAACTGATTTATATAACCGATACGACTGACTTATAATTATGTAACGACTGAGTTACAGAGACATACTAGCTAACTTATTTGAATCGATTTCCTGTGGACAGGTGGATTATTGGAAATTACATAGGACGCTGAAATTCGCAAGGGAATCGATGAGGGAACACTTGAGAGTGGGTTTGAAAAGTTGACTTCTTACTTATACATAATAAGAAGGGCAAATCCGAGTACAATTACGCGTCTTCAAATCGATGAGTTTGGAAGATTCATGTATGTGTTCCTTGTGTTTGGTGCGACCATTAATGGGTTATACTGAAAATGATGATTCGTGGGAATGATTCTTTACGCAACTAAAAGTTTTGATTTCTGATGAAGAGGGTCTTGCGATAATCTCGAATAGGCATAACTCAATAGGGAAAGCAATTGGGACTGCGTATCCGTTGGTTTCTCGAGGAATTTGCAGTTACCATTTATATAAGAACATTTTGGGATGGTACAAAAGAAAAGATGTATGTCGTCTAGTGAAAAAGCGTCAAGATGTTTTAGGATGTCTGAATTTACTACGATCTTTGAGGAGATTGAAGCGCTTAATCGTGAACTTCATGGTTACCTCCAAAGAGCTGATGTCTCAATGTAGACGCGTGTTCATTTCCCGGGAGAAAAGTACAATTTGATGACTACAAACATAGCAGAATCAATGAACATAGCACTGTCAAATTCTAAAAGTCTTCACATTGTTTGACTATTAGAATCGGATAATGATGACTAGATGATTTGGGGAACGTAGAGAGGATGCTAGATTGCAGCACACCATGCTTTCGCGTGGTGTCGAGAAACTACTACATGTAAGTCAGTTGTAACAGTTCATAACTCAGCCTTTATATTTCATAACTCAGCCTTAATATTTCATAAGTCAGCTATAAGTCAACCTTCATATTTCATAACTCAGCCATAATAGTTCATAACTCCGTCTTTATATTTCATAACTCAGCCTTAATATTTCATAAGCCAGCTGTAACAGTTCATAAGTCAACCTTCATATTTCATAACTCAGTCATAACAGTTAATAACTTAGTCTTTATATTTCATAATTCAGTCGTAATGCTTTCTTATTCTGTATTTATAATAGGAAAGTGTTACTGACGCCAGATGGTTAGCAGTACAACGGCTTGATGCTTATCACACTAAGGTTACATACGAATCTTTTGGGGGAATCTTTGCATGTTGTGAACTTGGAAGGGAGAAAGTGCACATGTCGGTGTTTCGAACACGAGAAATTACCATGTGTGCATGCAATCGCAGCTGCCGAGTACAAGTATGTTTGTCGTATGTCCTTGTGCAGTCCTTACTATAACAGCCCTTATTTGGTGAACGCATACGCTAAGTCGGTCATGCCGATTGATTCAGCGCTTGAAGTTTAAAATGTGGCTAACCTACCGTGCTTGCCCCGGTAATTCGCCAACAACCAAGAAGACCTAAGAAAAATAGGATGAAATCTGCTTTAGAAATTGCACTTGAGAACAAACGTCCTAGGAAAGAAAACACATGTTCTCGTTGTAGGCAAAGTGGGCATAATACGAGAAGTTTTCCAATGTAAAACTGTTGTTTGGAATATTTTTTGTATTACGACTGAGTTAAGGTTACATTATGACTGAGTTTTATTTAAATTATGGCTGATTTTTGGATAATATTGAATGACGAAACGTCGCGAGATAAAATTTCCGCCCAAAAACAGCTAAGTTATTGAATATTGATAGCTGAGTTATCGAAACAATAGTTATAAATTATACTAAATGGCTGAGTTATTAGGTACGTAACGACTGAGTTATTAGGTACGTAATGACTGAGTTATTGGGTATGTAACGACTGAGTAATAAATAAGGTATGACTGAGTTATTTGATACTGTATGGCTGAGTTATTTGGTATGGAACGACTGAGTTATCAAAATTATAGTTAAAAATTATACTAAACGGTTGAGTTACGAAATACGTAAGGCTGAGTTATTGGGTACGTTACGGCTGAATTATTAGAAGTAAAGTTATAAATTAAACTTGACGGCTAAGTTATTGGGTACGGTACAACTGAGTTATTGGGTACGGTACAGCTGAGTTATGAAATATAATTTAAAAATTACAATTAAAGACTATGTTAAGAAGTAATAGTAGCAAAATAAAACGACGCATAACCCACAAACCACCACATTCCTCAAACATTGCACCTCACTAATGCATTGGTTTCATCTTCTCTCGGGTGTCGCCTTCATTCCTTTACACATAGGAACGCTGCTTGCCTGCTCCGGCGATAATCATGCCAACTCACGCGATTGGCACATGATCCAATAAGAAACGATGCAACGTCCGAGACTTGCACACTTCCACCAAGTTGCACCGGAACACATAGGCCTTATGCCTTCCTCTAACTCATAAACATACTACCCATATATATATATATATATATATATATATATATATATAGATATATATCATCCACATATATCATCACCCCAATCAATACAATCAATCACATACAATCCTCAAACATCATTCAACCATATTTTAACAACCTGACAATAGATCTATGTCTTTCACACATTACAATACACTATATATGGATATATATATAAGATATAGTTAAGCTATCAAACAACTACGCGTATGCTTATAGATAACACGTAGGTATGAATGATTTAGTTAGAAACTCCTACTATAAAGCGATAATGAAAGAAGGAAGAAGAGATCACATCAGTCCTCACCTTAGCCTTAGATCTGCGGATGGAAAAGAGAGAAGAAGCAGATCTAAAGGTTACATCGTTCTACAAACCAGATCTAAAAGGAAACGGATAGTATTAGAATAAACAAGAAAAATGCTAGTGATGGAATTCACACTGGCATGTCTCAGGAAAAAGGGTGTAAATTCCTAACCATGAAGAATTTGACCATGCAACCAATTGCCCTACATTCTAAACTCATCAAGGTCTCGCGGCGAATTGGAATCAGCCCAAAAGGAGTTATGGTTTGGAAGTTACACCAGTTACAAGTTGCTGTTGTTCTGCTGCTCGCTCCAGCAAGAGTGATTTAATCTAGAGTGGCTTGGAAGGCAAGGGAACTGAGAGGCTTTCTCAGGTCAACCTGAGCACGCCTAAGAAAGCTTCTAGAAAGGGATTTGAAGTTTGAAGTTCAAATGTGGATCTACAAGTTCAAATTTGAATTAGAGTTGTTGGGAGTGGATATTACTATTCCAAACCCAATGATGATGTTTGTGTCCCCTTGCTTTGTCTCTTTGTCTTCTGAGTTTCCATATAGAGACTCCTATATATGTTGTTGCTAGTATCTGAATGCAAGCAAGGAAAAAAAATACATTTCCTCATTAACTCTCTCTCACTCTCAAATCACTCTTTCTTTCTTTCTTTCTTTCTCTTATTTACTCTCTTCACTTGTTCTTCATTGTTCTTCATTTACTTACATGGTATCAGAGCTTTAAAGCTCCTGATTTCCTAATACACTTCCGCAACATCACTCTGTTTACTCTCCTCAACATCACTTCCGCAACATACACTTCCTAATACTCTACAAGAAGTTTGTTTCTCCTTTTATCTACAAGAAGAAGATGGAGCAGCAACAATACAAGACTGTTATGATTCCGGCTACCCTAAAGGGAGCTAACTACATTACCTGGTCAAGACTGGCTAGGACTGCACTTGGAGGAAGAGGCTTATGGGGGCATGTCACTACAAGTGAGGCACCAAAGCAAACCGGCCAAGGAGCTGGCGGCAAGGAGATAGTGGAGATAGATAAAGGCAAATGGGAACAAGAAAATCTCATGGTGCTGTCTATTCTGCAGAGCTCACTTGACACGCCTATAATGGAAGCTTACTCCCACTGTGAAACAGCAAAACAGCTTTGGGATACCTTACAAAAAGTCTATGGTAACACTTCAAACCTTACTAGAATTTTTGAAGTAAAGAGGGCCCTTAATAATATGCAGCAAGAAGAAATGGATCTTACCAAGCACCTTGGCAAGTACAGCCAACTCTGGTCAGAGCTTGAAATGCTAAGACCAAGCTCCTCTGACCCTGCTGTCCTTGAAGAGAGGCGTGAGCAGGATAAAGTGTTTGGACTACTCCTCACACTCAATCCAAGCTTCAGTGACCTTCTCAAGCACATCCTTCGGTCCAAGAAACTGCCAAGTTATGATGAAGTATGCTCTCAGTTGCAGAAGGAGCTAGGTTCAGAAGGTTTATTTGGTGGAAAAGGGGAGCTAACCATGGTCCACAAGGCTGAGAAGATGGAGGAACTCACAGCCAACAAGGCTTACTTCAAATCAAGAGGTGGTGGAGGAAATAAACAAGTTTCCTGTGAGCATTGCAAGAAGGAGGGTCACTCCAAAACCAACTGCTGGATTCTCCATCCTCATCTCAGACCTACTTCTGCTAACAGATACAACAGACCTAAGGCTCATGAAGCTAGAGCTCAAGAAGGGTCACAATCAAATAATGCAGCTTTGAGCATAGGAGGAGATGGGAGAGCTATGGCAGCAGCTTCACATGCGGTTGGGTCAGGATCTCAAACCACTCCTCAGCCAGCCAATGATGACACCTTCATCCGCAAGTCAGACTTTGAGGCTCTCATAAAGGCTATCAATGCCAATTCTGGTAACCTTAGTAATTATGCTTTAAAATCTATTCTAAATTCATCTGAACCTACTAGGCCTTTGATAGTTGACTCAGGAGCTACACATCACATGATTAGAGATGTAAAACTCATAAGAAATGTCAAACCGGCTCTAGGTAGTGTTTTGATAGCAAATGGAGATAGTATACCAATTAAAGGCATAGGAAGTCTGAATCTATTTGATAAGGAATCTCAAGCTCTTTATTTACCTACTTTTACCTCTAACCTATTGTCTGTAAAGAAGGCTACTAATGATCTCAATTGCAATGTTATTTTTAGTCCTAATGAAGTGTGCTTTCAGGATATTAAGACTAATAAGGTGCTGGGAAAAGGTGTGAGCAAAGGAGAGCTATATGTCCTAGAAGACACCAAGAATAGATCATATTTACCTTATGCTTTTAAATCTACTTCTGCATTATCTACTGATGTGTTATGGCATGCTAGATTAGGTCACCCTCATTCTAGAGCTTTAGCACTGATGTTACCCAATTTATCTTTTAAAAATGAAAGTTGTGAAGCGTGTATCCTTGGGAAACATTGCAAGTCTGTTTTTCCTAAGTCCATTACTATCTATGAAAATTGCTTTGATTTAATTCATTCTGATGTTTGGACTGCTCCTTGTGTATCTAGAGAAAGCCATAAATACTTTGTTACATTCATAGATGAAAAATCAAAGTTTACTTGGTTAACATTAATTCAAAGCAAAGATAGAGTTTTAGAAGCATTTATAAACTTTCAAAACTATGTGACTAACCATTTCAACTCTAAGATTAAAATTTTTAGGTCAGATAATGGTGGAGAATACACAAGCCATGCCTTCAAAAATCACTTGGCCAAACATGGGATCATCCACCAAACTAGCTGTCCTTACACCCCTCAACAGAATGGTGTGGCTGAGAGGAAGAATCGACATCTGATGGAAGTAGCAAGAAGCATGATGTTCCACACCAATGTCCCTAAAAGATTTTGGGGTGATGTTGTGGTTGCAGCATGCTACTTGATCAATAGGATTCCTACAAAGATACTCCAAGATAAATCTCCATTTCAGGTATTACACAAAACTAACCCTCCAATAGATCACTTACGTGTGTTTGGATGTGTGTGCTATGTTCTGGTACCAGGTGAACAAAGAAACAAGCTAGATCCTAAAAGTGTCAAGGCAATGTTCATTGGCTATTCCCACACACAAAAAGGGTACAAATGCTACTGCCCGGAATCTAGGAGAGTTCTAGTATCAAGGGATGTGAAGTTTGTTGAGGAAAAAGGGTTCTATGAGGAAAAGAGTTGGGAAGACCTCGAAGATTTGCTCCACGGAGGATCAGATAGGGCCACCAACCTTCGGATCATCATGGAAAGTCTAGGAATCAGTCCCTCAGCACCTAAAAATCCCATGGATACTTCAGCTGATGGTGAACCAAGTCTTGATCAACCTGTTGTTGAAACGGTCCATCCTGATCCTGAGGGGGGCAATGAGACTGAATCATCCCAACAAGAAGATGATTCAACAACAACACATGACATACATGATCAAGATGGAGCTGCTGATTCTGACCAGGCCAGTGGAGAACAAGGATTGGAAGAGGAGCAATATATTCAACCATTAAGAAGAAGCGCTAGAATAAAGCAAGTGGTAGAGGAGCAACAGATTCAACCAAGAAGAAGCGCTAGAATAAGACAAGTGTACTTCAACAGCAATGCAGTGGCTCATCCTATCCAAGCAACTTGTTCTTTGGCAAGTTATCCTCAAGAGCATGCAGTCTTCTTAGCTAATCTCGATCAAGACTTCATTCCAAAGACCTATGAAGAGGCTATGGAGGATGAAGAATGGAGGGAATCAGTGGGAGCTGAGATGGGTGCTATGGAAAGAAATGACACATGGTTTGAGGCTGAGTTACCTAAAGGCAAGAAAGCTGTGACCAGCCGGCTTCTCTTCACCATCAAGTACCAGGCCAATGGAAAACCAGAGAGGAGGAAGACAAGGTTGGTTGCAAGAGGATACACTCAGGTCTATGGAGAAGACTATCTTGATACTTTTGCTCCAGTAGCCAAGCTTCACACCATAAGGATTATAATATCAGTGGCTGTGAACCTTGAATGGGATTTGTGGCAAATGGATGTCAAGAATGCATTTCTACAAGGAGAACTGGAAGATGAGGTCTATATGAGACCACCACCAGGCCTAGAAGACATGGTAAAACCAGGGAATGTCTTGAGATTGAAGAAGGCCATCTATGGCCTAAAGCAGTCACCTAGAGCTTGGTATCACAAGCTAAGTACAACTCTCAATGGAAGAGGATTTATCAAGTCAGAAGCTGATCACACACTCTTCACTCTCACAACCCAACAAAGTATTGTGGTAATCCTTATCTATGTTGATGACATAATCATCACTGGAAATGACAAGGAAGGTATCATCTCTACGAAAGCTTTTCTTAAGTCTATTTTTGATATTAAAGATTTGGGTGAGCTAAAGTACTTTCTAGGAATAGAAATATGCCGATCCAAGGAGGGGCTGTTTCTATCCCAAAGAAAGTACACACTTGATCTATTAAATGAGGCAGGAAAGCTTGGAGGAAGAATAGCCAAGACACCACTTGAGGAAGGATACAAAGTTGTACGTGAGGGGGAGTTTGAAGATGAACCATTTGGAGACTTTAAACTCTATAGAAGGATGGTGGGGAAGCTAATCTATCTAACCATCACTCGACCCGATATCTCCTTTGCTGTGAATCAAGTTAGCCAACACATGCAAGGTCCCAAAGTTCATCATTGGAATATGGTGGGAAGGATCTTAAGGTACCTAAGCAAAGCTCCGGGACAAGGTGTATGGATGGGATACAACAAGAGCACAGAGATAGTGGGATACTGTGATGCAGATTGGGCTGGTGATAGAATGGATAGGAGATCTATCACAGGATATTGTACCTTCATTGGAGGCAACTTAGTCACTTGGAAGAGCAAGAAGCAAAAGATTGTGTCATGTTCAAGTGCTGAAGCAGAATATAGAGCAATGAGGAAGCTTACAAGTGAGCTCATTTGGATCAGGAATCTGCTAAGAGACTTGGGCATAGAGACAACAACACCAATCACAATGCATTGCGATAACCAGGCAGCTATCCATATAGCATCCAACTCAGTCTTCCATGAGAGAACCAAACACATTGAAGTGGACTGCCATAAAGTGAGACAAGCCGTGGAACAGAAGATCATTCTCCCTTGCTATACCAGAAGTGAGGACCAGCTAGCTGATATCTTCACTAAGGGAGCAAGCACTAAGGTCTGTGAGTTCATACACCCAAAATTGGGACTCATAGACCTATCCAAAGCATGATCTCCTCTCACCATAAAGCATCTACTCTTTTTCCTTGTGTGATTTTATCCCATAGGGTTTTTCATACAAGGTTTTAATGAGGGATGTCTTTATGGTGCTTCCAAGCTTCACCATACCTTATGGTCAAGCTTGAGGGGGAGTATTAGAATAAACAAGAAAAATGCTAGTGATGGAATTCACACTGGCATGTCTCAGGAAAAAGGGTGTAAATTCCTAACCATGAAGAATTTGACCATGCAACCAATTGCCCTACATTCTAAACTCATCAAGGTCTCGCGGCGAATTGGAATCAGCCCAAAAGGAGTTATGGTTTGGAAGTTACACCAGTTACAAGTTGCTGTTGTTCTGCTGCTCGCTCCAGCAAGAGTGATTTAATCTAGAGTGGCTTGGAAGGCAAGGGAACTGAGAGGCTTTCTCAGGTCAACCTGAGCACGCCTAAGAAAGCTTCTAGAAAGGGATTTGAAGTTTGAAGTTCAAATGTGGATCTACAAGTTCAAATTTGAATTAGAGTTGTTGGGAGTGGATATTACTATTCCAAACCCAATGATGATGTTTGTGTCCCCTTGCTTTGTCTCTTTGTCTTCTGAGTTTCCATATAGAGACTCCTATATATGTTGTTGCTAGTATCTGAATGCAAGCAAGGAAAAAAAAATACATTTCCTCATTAACTCTCTCTCACTCTCAAATCACTCTTTCTTTCTTTCTTTCTTTCTTTCTCTTATTTACTCTCTTCACTTGTTCTTCATTGTTCTTCATTTACTTACAGATAGGTGCTACCACCAAAGACCCATGATATATATGGGCTTTGGTGTAATTTAACTAATAAATAAAGAAGCCCACATACCGGCAGGCCGGGATGTGACAACTCTCCCCTACTTAACTGGAAATTCTCCCTGAATTTCGAACAGAGCCGGGGAAAACTCAACCATCAAGTAAGAGATTAGGAACTGGTTCGAGTCATATTGGATTGAATCGCGACTGAACCTATAGGTTAGGACTAGAGAGTCTTTCCTGGGCTCTGATACCACTTGTGACACCCCGACTGATGAGGACATCCAATCAGTAGCTAAACCAGGGACCAACCAGTTGCACCAACCAGCCAGCCAAAGGACCAACCAGGATATGTGTTCAGTCAAAACGTTGTATCTCACCAACCAGGAGACATTTTTACATGAAACAAATTTTCATGCATAGTAAACTCAACAAGTAGTCAACAAAAATTGGAATCATACCAAAATATATCCGGAGAAGGAAGATATCAATTTAACAAACCGGAGTTTCTCTAGCCCGTCTAGCTGCGAGAATCAGAATTTAGAAAATGTTTCAAGCCCAACTAAGAAGCGTTCCGACAAAACCCAACTAAAGGTCTTCAAGATGGATCTCTTAGATTTGAAACAAGTCCATAATGAGGAGAAATGGACGTGGAAATCTGAATTTATATCCCAATCTCCAAAACCTGCCAATCCATTACTACACTTACCTTATTTGGAAGATCCGGGTTTTGCATTAATCCAATCTCAAGAAAGGCGACCAGGAGACCTTCTAAGTAATTCAGAGGAACTCCACAACATGTTAAGGAGCACCAGAGTACACAAGATCAGGCGGATCCCAACTATACCAGAAGATAAGCTTGGTTTACCCACATTGGCCGAACCAGCACCATTTAAGGAAAAGTATCCAAGATCTTTTACTTGGTCAGTTTGGTTCGACCCAAACTTATCTATGGAAGCCAGGAGATCATCTTAACCATACAGAAGACATAATCGACGATCTAGGAGAGTCCTATGAGTTCATACCATGCACCAACCAACATAGGATCAAGAAGATGCTCATTAACACCAAACTACCTTATTTGGAGATTCTTGCAATCCAGCTCCAACAGCTCTTTTCTCATTTATTAATGGACGTGATAATCAACTTAGAAGCATTCAAAAAGATTCCAAGGAAGCTCACATATCCCTTAAAACCATCCAGGTTCAAGAGAGACCAAGATTCCTCACTTGGAACCAAAATCCCCCAAAAGGCTTCAACGGCTAGATTTTCAATTTCTTGCTTAGTTTTTGATTTGTTTCCTTTTCTAATTGTTTTAGAACGTTAGAACCTTTGTATATGAGCATTATATAAGCTCTTAGACGTGCATTGTAAAGATAACCCTCAATCATCAAGTTATAAGAAGTTTTATTCAGTTTTATCAAAGATAGTTTCTTTGCATAAAAGTTGTTCTTCAGTTCCTAAGTTGTGAGAAGCATTAGGAGACTATAGAGCTCGCGGTTCATAGGTTATTTGTGAGATTCAAGAGCCTTGAGACACAGATTGAGAGAGTCAATCAGCACCCACGGATTGAGAGAGTCAATCACCATCTATCCACCATCATCTTCCATCCATCCATCATCAAACTTTTATCCATCACTCATTCCATTCCTTTATCCATTTAGTTTCAGTTCTTATTTTTGTTATTCATAAACTCACTGTTCTTCCTTTATTTTCAGGTTAGATTGGACAGAAAGGGATAGCAAGTCGGCCATCATCACCATCTTCCCTTCCGATCTCAATTCTTGCCGATAAGATCGACCCATCAACCATCCAAACCATCGACCCAGCTTCCGTGCCTGTATTATTTGGTATCAGAGCCGAAAGGCTTATTACCCAGGTGATATCAATCCATCTCTATCCCTGTTCTCGTTTCATTCCTTGTTAGTTTTCATTTTATAAAACCAAAATCCATAAAGATTGCATCATTTGCATTTTCTGTCCATTTTTTCTTTTGCTTACTCTTGATCTTAAAACCAGTGATAGGCACGAAAAAGATAGATCATTTGCTTGTTTGATTCATTTAGAAAACTAAAAAAAAAAAAACAAAACCTCTTTGCATTTACTTGCATAGCTCCACTTTCCTTGTTCAGTTTATTTGCATATAAGCATAAAATCTGTCTTTAATTCTTATTCTCTCATCTTTTAAATTCAAAAACCAAAATAAAAAGTTATTTCTTTTTTTTTCCTTTATATATTTTGGGCATCTTAATACATTTCAAAAAAGAGATTTGTGAAGTTAAAAATTGTTTTCAAAAAAAAAAAGAGAAAATCAAAGAAATATCAAGTTTCCATTTCTTTGCTTATTCATTTTCCTTCTTTTGTTAAGGCACGAGTTAATCCTCTTGTTCTCTGTTTCTGAAAGGAGAAAACCAAGAGAATTTAGAAGAGAAACCATGGGAGAAGATTCAGAAGAAGAGATTCCTTATGACTCAAGCCAAGAGACCAACCATGATGAAACCGACTAAGCAAGGTCCAGTGAAGAGGATGGCTGTGTTGGATCATGGTCTGATGATGACTACTCTATTTCAGAGTATGGAGACGACCCTGATGAACCATATCCTGATCCGGAACCACCTGATCATTCAATTGAAGAAACCAGCCACCAAGGATTGTATGAAGAAGAAACTGAATCCAACATCAGTTTCAATGAAAAAGATGGTTTTTCTGGAGATGAATATCCTGAAGATGAAACAGGATGTGCTGATCATGAAGCTGACCAGGAGAACTAATGCCAAGAGGAAACTGATTCTGAAATCAGTGAGCATGAACAAGATTTTTCTTAAGCCAAAGCAGTCTATGAAGATGATGAAGATACTGGGAGTTAAAAGGCTGAACCAGAAGAAACTGATTCTCAAATCAGTGAGGATGAAGCAAGGCAGCCAGGTCATGATTCTGTGAGCCAAGGAAATGATCTAGGATACCAGAATGGTTTGTCTGAAGAGGAGGGAGCCTTAAGTGAGGCTGGAAGAAATGTTAAAGAAACCCAACTTATCTTGGATGAAGAGGAAGAAGTTGAAAATGAGGCCGGAAGAAATGTTACTGAGCTTGAAATGCACTCCATCAAATTTTCTGGTTATGGCTAAAGAGATGAAGACGACCTAGAGTGGGAGAAAGAAATGGAGACCTTGTTCCAGAGTCACCATGTTCCAGAAGAGGAGAAGCTATCATATGCCACCAAGACACTCACTGGCCCTGCTCTACACTGGTGGAACAAAGAGCAGTATACAGTATGGTACTACCAAGAACCAAATCATACTTGGGAGAGTTTTAAGTCAGGGTTGATTGAAAGTTTTGTGAAGAAAATTCCAGAGCAGGAATCTCAGTACCCTATGGGTGTTTCTCACGCAGGCTACACTCCCACATCAACCCAAAGCTTCAAGGATGGAAGCAAGCAAGCTCATCACAGTCCACAAAAGATAGAACCAGTTGTAAAGAAGAAAGTTATCAAGAAGCAAGAAGGTTCACAGCCAAGTTCACTCCAGTTATTAAAGGTACCACGAGCATTTCCAGATTCAAAAGGAACCTTGCAGCCTGAGAGAAAGAAGGCAGAAGTAGGTCTTAAGAAAGATGGGGTACAAACTGAAGTTGAAGCTATGGCACCAAGTGTGCAAATACAGCCAGCATCACCAAACCAAGGTAAGTCTTCTAAGTCTTAAAATGTTAAAATTCAAACATGTTATAGATGTCATAAGAGAGGACATTTTGTTGTGTCTTTTCCATCTAAAAAGGTATTAGGAAGTACATCACTGGATTTGAAAACAGAAACAAGTAAAATAAGTGATAGTCTTTTTACCTTAGAACCTTCAAATTCTGGATTTATGCACTTGTCTTTGCCAAAGAGTTTTGATCCAGGTATAAGGAAAGGAGATGGACGACCAAACAATTCTGAGAGGTTAAAAGAGAACCACGGACAGCACCATACTTGTCTACAAAATGTTGAAGAAGATGCAAGAAACAATAAGAGCACACAAGCTGCCAAAGAGCAAATCATTCTTCAACTAGCTGAAACCATTTGGGTAAGTTTGAATTTTACTTTTCTAAATTATAAACTCTCAAACACATATATAATCCACCTGTTTTCTTCCAGAAATTTTGAGATCATTTCAGGAACAGAGGGTAAGGATCCCATAGGGGATCCACAAAAGGAGATCACAAGGTGTTTATATGCGAAAAAGAAACAAGAAGTTGTCATAAGCAACATCTTGGTTCCAGAAGTCCCAGAAGATAAAACACCACCCATCAGAGTTCCAGACCAAAACAGAGGAGTAGTCATGTCGTTCCTACTCAAAGGAGAACCACCCGATGTTCCATCAACGATCAAACCGATAAAATACCAAGGTAAGGCCCTAGAATCTCAAAGAAGGATGAAACCTTACTTGCTCTATCTTGGTGCAGGTTATCCAATTTCGAGGTCTAAACCTTTTCAAGGGACAGGGTATGATGAGGACATCCAATCAGTAGCTAAACCAGGGGCCAACCAGTTGCACCAACCAGCCAGCCAAAGGACCAACCAGGATATGTGTTCAGTCAAAACGTTGTATCTCACCAACCAGGAGACATTTTTACATGAAACAAATTTTCATGCATAGTAAACTCAACAAGTAGTCAACAAAAATTGGAATCATACCAAAATATATCCGGAGAAGGAAGATATCAATTTAACAAACCGGAGTTTCTCTAGCCCGTCTAGCTGCGAGAATCAGAATTTAGAAAATGTTTCAAGCCCAACTAAGAAGCGTTCCGACAAAACCCAACTAAAGGTCTTCAAGATGGATCTCTTAGATTTGAAACAAGTCCATAATGAGGAGAAATGGACGTGGAAATCTGAATTTATATCCCAATCTCCAAAACCTGCCAATCCATTACTACACTTACCTTATTTGGAAGATCCGGGTTTTGCATTAATCCAATCTCAAGAAAGGCGACAAGGAGACCTTCTAAGTCATTCAGAGGAACTCCACAACATGTTAAGGAGCACCAGAGTACACAGGATCAGGCGGATCCCAATTAGACCAGAAGATAAGCTTGGTTTACCCACATTGGCCAAACCAGCACCATTTGAGGAAAGTATCCAAGATCTTTTACTTGGTCAGTTTTGTTCGACCCAAACTTATCTATGGAAGCCAGGAGATCATCTTAACCATCCAGATGACATAATCCACGATCCAGGAGAGTCATATGAGTTCATACCATGCACCAACCAACATAGGATCAAGAAGATGCTCATTAGCACCAAACTGTCTTATTTGGAGATTCTTGCAATCCAACTCCAACAGCTCTTTTCTCATTTATTAATGGACATGATAATCACCTTAGAAGCATTCAAAAAGATCCCAAGGAAGCTCATATATCCCTTAAAACCATCCAGGTTCAAGAGAGACCAAGATTCCTCACTTGGAACCAAAATTCCCCAAAAGGCTCCAACGGCTAGATTTACAATTTCTTGCTTAGTTTTTGATTTGTTTCCTTTTCTAATTGTTTTAGAACGTTAGGACCTTTGTCTCTGAGGATTATATAAGCTCCTAGACGTGTATTGTAAAGATCACCCTCAATCATCAAGTTAATAAGAAGTTTTATTCAGTTTTATCAAAGATAGTTTCTTTGCATAAAAGTTGTTTTTCGGTTTCTAAGTTGTGAGAAGCATTAGGGGACTATAGAGCTCGTGGTTCATAGGTTATTTGTGAGATTAAAAAGCCTTGAGACACAGATTGAGAGAGTCAATCAGCACCCACGGATTGAGAGAGTCAATCACCATCTATCCACCATCATCTTCCATCCATCCATCATCAAACTTTTATCCATCACTCATTCCATTCCTTTATCCATTTAGTTTCAGTTCTTATTTTTGTTATTCGTAAACTCACTGTTCTTCCTTTATTTTCAGGTTATATTGGACAGAAAGGGATAACAAGTCGGCCATAATCACCATCTTCCCTTCCGATCTCAATTCTTGCCGATAAGATCGACCTATCAACCATCCAAACCATCGACCCAGCTTCCGTGCCTGTATCATTGACCCAACACAGCTGAAATGGTCGGCGATATCATGACACTTGTCTCCAGCCATGTGGCCAAAACAATGTGTCTTTAGGATCCCAGGTCGTCTTAGACAAAAATCCACCAATATGAACCGAACCTGAAATGGGAAAGAAGGAGGAGGGGTGAGCATTTCGACAAAAGCTCAGTGCGGGAAGCTCCATGAGCCCCGAAATCATCACCCGACATTCATCACAAACATAACAAAAGCTCTACCTAGAACATCCAGTAAAGTAAGAGCAATCAACAAGAAACGAGGGTAAACCCCGACGGTGCCAACATGAGACCACGCCACCTCGTTCGGTCCCCACGTTCCTCATGTTGTCGCGGGAGAGATCACCACATACGTTGTCTCCACGACATCACACTGACTCTGTGAGTTCCACGCCTTCACGCAATCATGTTAAAAACTTCTTCGGTTCCCACGTAATCCACCACCATGTTCATACGTTTCAAGTTGTCTCCACGACATCACGATACTACGTTCTTCACCATGTTCATACGTTTCACGTTGTCTCCACGACATCCCGCTACTACGTTCTTCCTTTACACACATGCATGCCGCTTGCCCACTCTGGCGATGAATCATGCCAACTCACGCGATTGCCACATGATCCAATAAGAAACGATGCAACGCCCGAGACCTGCACACTTCCACCACGTTGCACCGGCACACATAGGCCTTATGCCTTCCTCTAACTCATAAACATACTACCATATATATATATATATATATATATATGTATATATCATCCACATATATCATCACCCCAATCAATACAATCAATAACATATAATCCTCAAACATCATTCAACCATGTTTTAACAACCTAACAATAGATCTATGTCTCTCACACATTACAATACACTATATATGGATATATATATAAGATATAGTTCATCTATCAAACAACTACGCGTTTGCTTATAGATAACATGTAGGTATTAATGATTTAGTTAGAAACTCCTACTATGAAGCGATAATGAAAGAAGGAAGAAGAGATCACATCAGTCCTCACCTTAGCCTTAGATCTGCAGATGGAAAAGAGAGAAGAAGCAGATCTGAAGGTTACATCGTTCTACAAACCAGATCTACAAGGCAACGGATAGGTGCTACCACCAAAGACCCATGATAAATATGGGTTTTGGTATAATTTAACTAAAAAATAAAGAAACCCACATACTGACGGACCGGGATGTGATAGTTTTCAAAATATATACATTATGAGTTTAAAATAAGTAAAATACTGTTAGTTAGGATTTAGAAAATATTTTCAAATTATACTATTTGGTAACATCCTATAAAATAAGAAAGCAATTATATGGCTATTTTAGTCATTAAAATGATTACTTTTACAAACTTTTATTTGAATAGTTGTTTTTAGTAAGTACAACAAAATACTATTGATTTATTTATTTCGTTAAATAATAAATATATTTTAACATATTAAGAGTATGGTTGCATGTAATTTTCAATAATAGAACACCAATATTAAACGTATATTACATATCAAATACCATATATTATTTACAGCGCGCGAGAAGGAAAAATGTTGTAATAATAGTATCTAAATAAATGTTCTTATCAAAAGTCATAGTTTCCACCAATTGGTGACAGCTTGTCTTGTGGAGAGTTGTTAAAGGGTGACGTCAGGGGTTCAAACCTCACAAATAACCTACATGTACAACGGACTGCACATGGGAGGGGTTAGGGTCGGTGCGTTGCAGCGCAGTGAGCCAGGGTCCGCGGGACAGGTTGTCACAAGAAGTCGACTTTTATATAACGGCCTACTCCACCCCGGAGGATCAGCCGGCTCTGCAGTGCACCGACCCTAACCCCTCCCCTGTGATACAACCTTCCCGAATCATAGGCCTCGGATCACATGTGGGTTATTGATGCATTTGGCGTTACTCAAACCCAAGACCTCACCCTTTCTCAACACTCCCACAGAGCAGCTGTTGCAGGTTGTATCACAGGGGAGGGGTTAGGGTCGGTGCACTGCAGGGCCAGCTGATCCTCCGGGGTGGAGTAGGTCGTATATAAAAGTCGACTTTTTTGTAACAACCTCCCCGTGTGACCCAGCTGGCCAGTACGTCGGCACAACCTTGGCTGGCGTTGCAGGCATCGACCCTAACCCCTCCCTTGTGCAGTCCGTCGCACAAGTAGGTTATTATTGAGGTTCGAACCCCCGACCTCACCCTTTAACAACCTCCTCATAGGTAAAGTTGTCACCAATTGATCTGCAGCTCAATTGGTGTCAACTTGTCCTATGAGGAGGTTGTTAAAGGGTGAGGTCGGGGGTTCGAACCTCACCAATAACCTACCTGTTCGACGGACTGCACAGGGGAGGGGTTAGGCTCGATGCGCTGCAGCGCCAGCCAAGGTTTTGTCGACGTACTGGCCAGCTGGGTCCCACAGGGAGGTTGTTACAAGATGTTTCCTCAGTGGTCATGTGAAGCAGAGGAAGCTTCTTCTTTAATCGACCACCATCAAAGACGAAGGTGACTACTACGATTGTAGTAGATCTGTTTCTGATTTTCACTTTTTTAGATCTACGTTGTTTATGTGACTGTTATTCTCTTGATTCATAATCTCTAGACTCGTCTTTTTAGTTTCCTTTTTGGTTTCTGGATTCAAAATTAATTTGGATGATGAATCTCCGCTTACTTCTTCTTTTATCCTTCCACTTTACTGAAAACAATAATTATCAGATCTATAAGATCTAAGAGAAAGGTGAATAATAATATGAAGAAGACGGATAAAGAAGATGAAGAATAAGATATGGTGTTTATAACAAACCCCTAATTTTATTGTTGTAGCGTTAGTAATAAAATGGCAAATAAGAGCTGATGACATGGAAAATCGGTAAGTCAGCTGCCAAGCAAACACATAACTAAGCCTAAATAAATCAGCCATCAAGTACAATGTAAGTCAGCCGAAACGTGAATACTATTTCAGTAATTAATCTTTTGCTAATAAATCAGCCTTAACTAGGATGGAAAATCATAAGTCAGTCGTATCGTCATATAAATCAGCCATCAAATGAATGCTATTCTAGTAATTAAACTTTCGTTAATAAGTCAGTCGTAACTAAGCTGAGTATATTTTTAATCCAGCCAATTACAGCTGATTAAATATAACTCACCCAACCTCCCATAAATCAGCCGTAAATTTAATAACTCAGCCAGACGATGATCATTAAATCAGCCAACGAAGCATAACTCAGCTGTGTCTTAACTATAAGTCAGCCGGATTTTTAAGAAAGCAACACGTTGATGTATAGGTCAGTCGTAACTTGTGTTCGTAAGTCAGCCGTTATCCCATAAATCAGTCATTATCCCATAAATCAGCCAGATTTTTGTAAATCAGCCATCACAGACGGCTGACTTATGTTCGTAAGTCAGCCAATTTCTGATAAGTCAGCCGCATTATTTAACTCAGTCGCAACGTAACCATAACTCAGCTGTAACGAAGTTTGTAGCTCTTTACGGCTGAGTTACTATACATGTCAGCGTATTCCTATGTGACATCGGTTTTTGGCTTATGTGGCATTAAAAGGTAATGACATACTTGTATATAGATTTTTTTCTCACAACGTAAAAAAGAAAACGCTGGGTATTAAAAAATTGATAATAATAAAAAAAGGTTTTGTATCGTTCTAGTAATATGTTCAAAATATATATTGTTTGAGTAAATTTCCCTTAAATAAATTGCCAAAAAAGAAAAATTATATTAACTTATTTTATATTTACATGAGAGAGAGATTGTGTAATTATATATGAGACTTTACGGGGATCAACTTATACAACTTAGAAGTTTACTTCTCATAATGTTTTACTATTATTATTATTATTATTATTATTATTATTATTATTATTATTATTATTATTATTATTTTTAACTATTTTCACCCAGAGAATCCTGTAAGGCGTCCCTTATTGATGTGAATTCTTGTCAAATAGAACAAAGAAGAACTTGGATTTAAGATGTACATCAGTTTCTTCTAAAGAATGTATGATGTGTTGTCAGTTTGCTGACGTTATTTCAATGAAGCACCACGTGAACCTGTTTGTTAGTTCTTTCTAATACCGCAAGATATACTCCTCACCCATAGCCTCATCTATGGTGTCTTTAACCATCTTAAAATCTCACATTATATCAGTCTTCCCAATAATTATTACAGTCCTCACACATGTCCTCATCTAAACTAAATTCAAATATCACTTCTGTGAAACTATTGAAACTAAATCATATTTATAATGAAGAAAAATAAACATATTATAAGGAAGAATCAAAATCAAACAACTCATAAGAGGTTACTTTGAATTCACACTTTGTCTTTAAGAATATAACCCGTCTAAAATAATCATGAAGAAGAATCAAAGTTTCAGAAATTTAAAAGACAACAACCCAAATTTAATACACACTGCAAATTTAAAAAAAAATAGAGAGAGGTGAGAGAAAGTTCTCTTGGTTCTCTCTCTCCCCTTAAACTTTCTTCTCGGCGTTTCTCTTACTCTCCGTCACAATGGCCGGTGGTTGTTTCTTTGCCGTCGATCGCCACCCTCTTAGTTTCCTCATGTTGCCTTGTCTCCTGTACTTAGGCTTCCTAATAAAGCCCAGAATAGGGATTGTCTAAATGGTTGATGTAAGTTCAATTCGAATCAACCAAAGAAGTGATCGATTAGTCAATATGTCTAGAATCTGACTTGCCACCCTGAAACAAATGTAAATAATATGATATGCGGTTTATGGTATGAATAAAAAGGAAAATGATAGATATGGCGAAATGAAGCTTCTGGATGTGTTTCACTCTCAATTTGATCAAAGAATGTAATTGAAG
This sequence comes from Moricandia arvensis, assembly GCA_905132765.1. Lineage (NCBI taxonomy): Eukaryota > Viridiplantae > Streptophyta > Magnoliopsida > Brassicales > Brassicaceae > Moricandia > Moricandia arvensis. The sequence continues at coordinate 70,361 of CAJHQP010000570.1, read as the reverse complement.
TGGAATTGCGGATGAAGGTTTGATTGAATCTCTCAATCTGATGGTATGATGGAACGATGTGATTGAATCTCTCAATATGTTTACTAAGCTTGTTTGATTTTCACATACAAACTAGACTCACGAAATCAATAAGACAACAAAAAATATCTCTTTGAATCCTAATGACCGATATTTTATACAAAGAACACTCTTTGATAAAAACTGAATAAATTTATAAATTCTTAGATAACTGAGGGTGGTTTGTACAAATTTTGACTATGAGCGTATATAGTTCTCAGATACAAAGGTCCTAACGTTCTAAAAAAATATAAGAAAGGAAACAAATCAAAACAAAACAAGAAATCGAAAACTAGCCGTTGGAGCACTTTGTGGGATTTTTGGCTCCAAGTGAGAAACTTGATTCCTATTGAACCTGGATGGTTTAAGGAGATAAGAGAGCTTCCTTGAGATCTTCTGGATGGCTTGGAAAGTTCTGATTTCGTGCATAAACTCAAGGAAAAAGAGCTGTTAGAGTATGAATGCAAGAAGCTCCAAATAAGGCAAGTTGGTGTTAATGAGGATCATCTTGGGCCTGTGGTTTCTGGTGCATGGAATGGAATTTTATGACTCTTCTGGATCATTGGATGAGCTTCCGGAATGCCTATATTGATCTCCTGGTCGCCAATGTTTGGTTTGAAGCTGAATTAACCGGTTAGCTTCCAATTGAGGTAATTGTATAGCTTGTTTGGCCGATTTTAGAGATTGGATCATAACTTGATAATTCCGTGGCCATTTCTCCTGATATTAGGATTTATGAAAATATTATAGATCTATATTGAATCCTATGATCGGCTTTGGTTCATGACGCTTCTTGATTGGGATTGAATCCTCTTCTGAATTCGGGTACTTGCAGATGAATGAGATGGAGAACCTCTGGTTTGTAAAATTCATAAATTCCTGGTCCTTGAATATTTTGGCCCGATTCCAATTGGACTGGACTCCTTCGTGATTTTACAATCCATGAAAATTTTCTTCTTCATTAAAACTCTTTTGGTTAGTAAGATATAACATTGTAGTGCAAATATATCCTGGTAGGCGCCATGGCTGGTTTAGTAGCGCATTGGGTCGGTCTCCAATTCAGCTACTGGTTTGATGGCCTCATCATACTCTCCCCCTTGAAAATTTTTTGACCTCAAAACTGGATAACCTGCACGAAGATAGAGCTAGTCAGGTTTCATTCTCTTTTGAGAGTTTAAAACCTTACCTTGGTATAATTTCCGTTTGGTGATGCATGGTGCATCTGGTGGTTCTTCTTTGAGAATACGTGAAAGGATCACGCCTCTGCTATGGTTATGGCCATTGCATCTATTATGGAGTGGTTGGTCCTTCAAGGTTTTGGTGGCCACGTTTCCAATCTTCCTTGGGGTTGATTCTCCTAGCAACATAAGATTATCCGGTGGAATTTCTTTTAAGCTTTCTTCTTTGCAACCTGAAACAATCTCAACATTCTGAACAAAAAGCAAGTGAATTATATCTGTGTTTGGACACAGGTAAATATAATGTGAAAGTTACAGACTTACTTTAAGAACATGCTGATCTAAAATGAATCTTACTATAGGTTTTGGAATTTGAACAATTCATTGTTCAGATTTTGGTTTCCACTTGTGAGGTGGTTCATGACTGAGCTTAGGGTCTGGTTCCTTCCTTGGAACTTCAGTAAGCATATAGCTTTCATATTTTATATCTACAACAAGAACACACACGTCAGTACTAGTACCTATAGGTGGTGTTAGACACTTACCTTGGTGGGATACTTTTGGGACTGGTTTTGCTTCTCGAAGCAACATGGACTACATGGTGTCTTGAACCATCTTCTTGCCCATCACAAGGGTGACGCCGTGGTTTCTCTCTTTTGAATTCATGCTCCTTAATTCTTGTTAAATCTACCTTTGAGAAAAATAAGTGCATAAAACAAGAACTTTGAACAAATAAATCAGACTGAAAAAAAACTATCACTCATCATAGATAAATCGGTTTTCTTTTCTAGTGATGTTTCTATCAATGTTTTCTTAGTTGGAAAAACTACAGCAAAGTGTCCTCTTTTATGACATCTATAACATGTCTGGTCTTTTAAATCTTTAGAGTTAGAAGACTTACATTGGCTTGATGCCTCTTCGTTCTTTGGGTTTGGAATTTCCTTGTTTCTTGGACATAAATCATGGACAACTTTTGATTCCAACAAGGATGTGGAGATCATGTCTTTCTGGACCTCAAGACATGTATTAACATTCTTGGACAAAGAAAAGTGACTCATACCAGTGGGAGATGATTTATAAACAAATTTATCAAGTATATGACATACCTAGGACTTTTCTTGAAATATCGGTTTGTCCGAATTTTCTTTGTGTCTGGCCAACGTGTCTTTGGTGAAAAAGTTCTCTTCTCCATGTCCTCTTGGACCTCATCAGGTTGGTATTTATCATAAAAAACCATGTGCCTCTGGTGTGGCCGAATCTGGTCTTGATGGATCAAGCTTCTATGGTTTTCTTTTGGTACAACTCTCTTTGCCTCTTTACACCCATGGCTTAAAAACTCATTGGGTAACTTAATCTAATCTCTGGTGTTGGAAGTGACGATACATACTTCCTGATCATGGCATCTTTAATATCTTCCAACGTTTTGATTGTATCTCTTCGACTTTTCCCTTGTAAACTATCTACTCTTTTCCACCATGAAAATATTTTTCCGGAGAGTTGTTTGATGGCGTGGCTCCACCTTTCTTTCCTTGGCATGAAATGGTATGAAAATCATTCATCCATGGTTATTTCCCATGAAAGATAACCATCTGGGAATCTTCTTCCTGAAAAATAATAAACCTTAACTTCATTAGAGATTTAAATCAAGATAAGAATGAGTTAAGTATTCATGAGTGTACAGAGTTTTGTGTGGGGTGATCCATGTAGGATTCGGTGGCTAGGGCTCAACATATCCAGCCTCTGGTGCATCCGCAAATCTTCTTTCTCCATGTGGTGATCTTATCATTGAGCTTTTGTATAGTTGTTAATTATTGGCTCAGTCTGGTCTCTAGAGTTAAGCCATGTGCTTCTCCTACCATTGCTTTCTTGAAAACTCTTTCATAGATCAGTTAAAGTATGAAGAAATTCTGGTCTAGCAAAATAACAATGAAGCAATGCAAACTAATTTAAACTAAAACGAAAATTATGGTATGATGAACCCAAATGAAATAAAACATGCTAAAATGATTCTCCTTTTGGTTCTCTCAGTGCAACTCGAATGGAGACTATATGATATGATATTAAGCACAAATGAAAATAAATTATAGAAAACAAAATAACAATGATGTTTTTTGAGTTATCTTAATATGCAAACAATTAAACCAACAATATGTAAAATGATATAAACTATGGTTTGGAATAATTTTTTTATTTTCTTGATGCAAGCAAGAAATTTTTGAACAAATATGATATGAAACAAAAACTAGGATGATTTTTTTGAATTGATATGCAATGCTAAAGGAAAAAGGAAACAATTTAAACCTAAATATTTATGGGTTTTATTTTATGGAAACTAATGAATGCAAACACAATGACTATATTTTTTTTGAATTTTCGTGGATCAAACTAACTAAGCAATTCTTCTTTATTTTTCTTTTCTGATTTATAGTAATTATGAACAACAAGAACAAAAATATATGAAGAAACAAAACTTGAAAAAAAAGACAGTTTTTATGGATTTTTCGATTTATGAATGGAAACACAAATGCAAGCAAGTCTGAGATGCCAGGATAAATTTCACCTGAGTGAGAATCTTAATATATGATACCAAATGATACACCCCAAAATGGGGATCGTCCAAATGGTTGATGGAAGTTCAAATCGGATGAACCAAAGAAGTGATCGATTGGCCGTTATGTCTAGAATCTGACTTGCAACCCTGAAAAAAGGGAAATTATATGAGATACGGTTTATGATATGAATAAAAAAAGAACAATAAAAAAGTAAAAGGATAGATATGGAGAAATCAAGCTGCTGGATGTGTTTCACTCTCAGCTTGATCAAAGGTTGAACTTGAAGTGGAATTGCGGATGAAGGTTTGATTGATTCTCTCAATCTGATGGTATTATGGAACGATATGATTGACTATCTCAATCTGTGTACTAAGATTTTTTGATTTTCACAATCAAACTCGACTCACGAAATCAATAAGACAACAAATAATCTCTCTTTGAATCCTGAAGACCAATATTTTATACAAAGAACATTCTTTGCTAAAAACTGAACAACTTTTTATAAAATCTTAGATGATTGAGGGTGGTTTGTACAAATGTCGAATATGAGATTATATAATGCTCAGAAAAAAGGTCGTAACGTTCTAAAAAAATAAAAAAGGAAACAAATCAAAAACAAAGCAAAAAATCGAAAACTAGCCGTTGGAGCCCTTTTGTGGGATTTTTGGCTCCGAGTGAGAAAATTGTTTCTTCTTGAACCTGGACGGTTTAAGGGGATAAGAGATCTTCCTTGGGATTTTATGGATTGCTTGGAATGTTCTGATGTCGTGCATAAACTCAAGGAAAAAGAGATATTGGAGTATGAATGCAAGAAGCTCCAAATAAAGCAAGTTGGTGTTAATGAAGATCCTCCTGATCCTGTGGTTTCTGGTGCAAGGAATGTCCTTTTGATCTGTCTCTTCTGGGTCATTGGATGAGCCTCCTGAATTCCTAGACTGGTTTCCTGGTCGCCAATGTTTGGTTTGAAGCTGATTGACCGGTGAGCTTCCAATTGAGGCAAGTGTTGATTGGTTTGGCCGGTTTTGGAGATAAGGTCATAACTTTATAATTTCGTGGCCATTTATTATGGTATTTTGATTTCTGGAAATATGAGAGATCCATATTGAATCATATGATAGGCTTTGGTTCAGGTCGCTTCTTCATTGTTCTTGAATCCTTTTCTAAAATCGGGTACTCGCAGATGGACGGGATGGAGAACCTCCAGTTTGTAAAATTCATAACTTCCTGGTCCTTGAATATTTTTGCCCTATTCTAATTGGGATGGACTCTTTCTTTAGTGTAGAATCCATGAAATTTTTCCCGTCATTAAAACCCTCTTGGTTTGTAAAATATGACATTTTAGCGCACATATATCCTAGTTGGCGCCATGGCTGGTTGAGTAGGGTATTGAGTCGACCTCTGGTTCAGCTATTTGTTAATGGCCTCATCACTTCCTCTCTTTGCCTTCCTTGCCTTAATCTCTCTAGATTCCATCATAATGCAGCCATATTTTATGGTTCTAATCGGGAGTGGAGTGTGTCTTCCGCTTCTTTAAAGGATTGGCAAAGTTGAAGATGGCTGTTCCGCTGAAAGAAGCACCGATCTGGGAAGAGATCTGTTTATCTGTTTTTGTGGGATATATGTCATTTCTACCTTGGAGGTCTTTCCAGACACACAGAGAATCGCTGCCTCTCTTTTTCTGGTTTGTCTTCTCCGCTTCTTCTCTAGATCTTCTCTCCGTCAGTGGCTTTGTAGAACTTCCCATCTAGATCTACAGAACTTAGATGAAAAAACTACTCAAGGCTCTCGTTGGGGACTCCTCTTTAGTCAGTTTCTTTAGCCAAAACCTTGGTGGCTCTTCTCGCCTTCTATTGTGGGAGCTTTTGCTCCTATGTTCTTCAGATTTACGGAAGGAAATCAAGTGTCGTTGTTCCCTTTTGCTTCCTTGCGCTGAAGCTGGATCCTTCATTGCTTTGCTAGCTTGAAGTGAACGGAGTCGAGAGCCATTAATCTACGCTTTCTTTTTCCTGCTAAAATCCGGGCTTCACATACCAGTTTCTCCTCCTCGGAAGTGGTCTCCTTGGGAACCGATATCTTGGTTTCTGGAGTCGTTTTGGCGTCTGGAGTGTACTCCTTTTGGAGCTAGCCACACCAGGACTTAGTCACCCCTGCTTCACCTTGTCTCCCTTCGTAGTCGCCTTTGGGATGAGTCTCGGTTCCTAGACTCATTCTCCGGCTGATTCCTCTAATGTTTGAAGCTCTTGTTGCAGGTTCCGACATCAAGATTAAGCCTTGAACTGACGGATGATATTGGTGTAATGATTCTTATTTAGCAAAGCTTTAACCATTTCTTACGAGATGTTTAAACCTTTAAGTCTTCTGAATGTCTTTTTATCTTTTTGTGGGGTGTTCTAAGACCCTTGCTTAAGACTTGATCTTTCAAGCTCTGATTTTTATCACCTATACTTATCAAAAAAAAAAAACCCAACGTTCACAATACTATGGCGTTTAAATACCATAGCCTTGATATACTTGATTTCGCTGGTGTTAATTGTGCTTAATAGTCGCGGTTAACCAGTGTGAATTTTGGTCGATCGATCTTTGTTGATCTTTACTTGATAACATTCGTCAAACCTCTCGAAGATATAGTTTAGGTCTTTATGCTTTTCTTTTTAATTTCAACTTTCTTTTTCTGTTTTTTCTTAAATGGAAAGGTGAATACGAAGGCAAAAAGTATGGACCAAACTATTATCACACTACCAACACTAATTATAAGCTAGACCCCAAATTTTTAATCCATCTCAGCCCAACTACTAAATACAACAATAAAATAATAAGAAAATTCCATAAAAATACTCCAACTAAATTTCATTAAACTTTTTAATACCCAAATCTTTTCGCTACCCTGTGTAATACCCCAAATAATTATTTTGTTCATTATAATATAAAAAATTTTAAAAGTCTGTCCATTTTAATACCCAAACTTAATTTAATTTAATAAAAAATACTAATAAATTTCAAACAAAAACTAAAAAATCTCTAAAATATAAGAGAAAATATGAAAAATTTCTAATTTTATTTTAATATTTAGGAAAGAAGGTAAATAAATTAGCAAGAAAAATAAATTTTAAAATATAATTATGAATGAAAAAAAAATTTTGTTTTCTATTTTAAAAAATAAACTAAATTCAATATTAAAAAATTGAAAATTTTATTAAAAATTTTAAGAATATAAAATTTTTTGCTACTCTTATATTTCAAACATACAATAAAATTATAATTTTTTGAGTTTTTATTTTGTAAATTTTAGAGATTTTTTAAAATTTCATTTGAAATTTATTAGTATTTTAACTAAAATATAAAAAAGTTTGGATATTAAAATAGGCATACTTTTAAAAGTTTATATATTATAATGAGCAAAATAATTATTTGGGGTATTAAATCGGGTAACAAAAAATTTTAGGTATTAAAAAGCTTAACAAAATTTAGTTAGAGTATATTTATGGAATTTTCCCTAAAATAATTAATACTACCTCTATTTTATTTTATATAATGTTCTAGATTTTTCACACAAATTAAGAAAATCACTAAATTTAATATTTACCCCAAATTAATACATTGTTTTACTTAAACAATGTTACTTAATGAGCTAAAAGAATATGGACAAAATTGAAAACACTAATAAATAAATGTATTGAAAACATAAAACGACACTTAAATGAAACAATTTTTAACTCTAGAATGATAATGAATCTGAAACAGAAGGAGTGTAAAAAAGAAAAAAGTAATATGGTTTGTATTTCTTAATCAATATATTAATTTATAAATTAACAATGTATTTATAGTTATAAAATTAGGTTTGAAAAGAAAAAAGAATTATGTGCTTTGAACTCCTACAAATTATAAATCTATACTAATAAATTAGACTTTGGTCTCTTTACAACCATCCACCTCAGCATTGCATAGTGCATTTTTGAGATATGACATCTAACAATTCTTCAACAAATTTTCTTTTTAGGAAAAAGGTATATGACCAATCATATGTTAACGTTTATACTTATACCAAACTATATCATTTATTTGGGCTTATTTCCACTCTTTTGGTTCAATTCCAATGTATCAAAGGCTTAAGCACAAATATTAACATAGAGAACATCACCATAGCCGACCCTTTCCTTCCGATGAAGCTGCCTCCAATGAACTTCCTGTAACACCTTCAATTTCCATTTATTTTCTCCTTAAAACCGATTTTCATCATTAGATTGCTTTCTTTGTTAAATCAAGTCTAGGAGTTCTTGGAAATATATATACGAGATTTAAGAACTTCATAAAAGCAGATGAATCGATAGGGAATTGTTGGGTAATAAAGAGAAGGTTCGCATTGGTGCATCAATCGTACAATTACTCTCCAGTTTTCTTCAGTTTTGTGCTTCCCAGGAGACCCTTGAGTATGTAATATGAAGATCCAAGTATGTGTTTCCTTATTACTCTATCTCTAACTCAACTATGTATTTTTTGTTTGTTTAAAAATTTCCTAACTACATGATTCTACATTCTTTATATATATAATCTAGAAGATGTGTATTTTTTGTGTGTTGTCATATCATGATACATGTGCATTCCTATGTATGATTCAGATGATTTTCATATGGTGATTAATGATTCTTTCATTCATTAGATTCTGAAGTACAACCCCTCTGCTTTATTAGTATAGATCATAAATCCTTCTCTCATCTGTGTTACAACAACACCCAGTGGAAGTTTCTGGATGGTGTGAGCATGTCCTCCACCTTTTAATCGGTTAACGTTCACCAGCGTAATTCTGGTACGTAGGTTTTGGATGCCACCATTGAATGTTTGATCTATTAAAAAAGGGTAATATATTGTGAAAAGGTATATTCTAGCTGAGTAAATGTTTGGTAGCATTCTCTCTAGAAAACTTATCGTAATAAGATCACGTTTAATAGTTTTGGAATCGTGATAGTCCTATCTTTGAAAGAAATTTGTTGTAGGGGAAAAGATAATAAATGGTCAGATTCTGACTAACATTATTTATAGGTCTTAGTTTAAGTGAGCATGTTTATGAACCAGTGATGTTTTCTTGGATAAACAAGTTGATGAGTGTGGGAATGTAGGAGATGCATTGCCTGTAGGATTAATGAGACAAAAACATATATCATATCTGGATTCTGAAGATCTCTTTCTGAACTCAATTAATAATTCGAGATGTATTCAAAATCACATATCAGTGGTGCGAATATTAATTGTTTTCACACTTACAAATTTTCAACATGTACAAATGTGGTTAAAGTGGAGCTACAAATACAGGGACTACGGAGTAAAGACGATTAAAGGTTTTTATTTGTCAAACATCAATTTGATAGAACAAAGTACTCTTTGTATTTGAACTATCGAAAGAATTACAACCTTGAGTCACAATAGCTCAAGTCTCAATCTAGAAGTCAACACTTCTCAGATCCAACAATACATCAATATTTGTTTAAACCCAAAATGAATAGTAAAAGTTAGTTATACTAAAACAACTATCAGCCGCCATAACAGAGTCAGTTACTTCTCTTACTCATAATCGATCTTCTCCACTTCATTAACAAGTCTTTCCTCCTTTTGGTTCTTCTTATTGCTCCTCACATAGCATTTCCGGAGTGTATCAATAACCCCTTCCCAAGACTGAGCTTGTCCTCAAGCTCATAAGATGGAAAATACTTCTCAAAGTCAGTAACCAGCATCCAAGATTGTTCAGACTCCTCAAGTCCCTTCCACTTAATAAAAATCTCCAAATGCCCCTCCTCATCATAACGAGTATCTTTGATCTCTTCCGGAAACAAGACCAATTCATCCGCAGCAGATAATGTCTCCGGTAACGGTAACATCACATGACCCGATCCCAACACCGGCTTCATCTGGGACACATGAAAGACATGATGTATCTTACTTATTGCAGGCAACTCCAATCTATACGCGACCTGGCCAATTCTCGAAAGCACCATAAGGTTTCCATAGAACTTTGCAGAAAGGTGTTGGCAAAAACGTTTAGTCACCAAAGTCTGTCTATATGGACGAATCATGAGAAAAACTAGTGCACCAACGTCAAACTGCAATTCATGTCTATGCTTATCTGCGTCGTTCTTCATCATTTCTTGAGCCCGCAGCAAATCCATCTTAATATCATCTAGCATCGCGTCTCTTGTTCGGAACTGCTCTTCCAGATCAAAATTTGTGGTTGAACCCTCTTCAAACCTCAACAACCTTGGAGCTTGCCTCCCATACACAATCTCAAATGTTGTCGCCTTTAAAGCGGTATGGAAAGACGAATTACACCAGAACTCCGCCCAAGCCAAGTACTGGAACCAACACTTAGGGATATGAAGAAGTGAAACATCAGAGATAAGACTCCAAACACCGATTGATCACCTCCGTTTGACCATCCATTTGAGGATTGTAAATGGTACTGAATTAACTGAGTATCAGCTAGCCGAAAATACTCCCTCTAAAAACTGCTCAAAAACACTTTATCCATGTCCGAGATTATTGATTTTGGAAAGCCATGTAGTCTCACTACTTTCCTGACGAACTGACCAGCCACACTCGCTGCAGTATACAGATGTTTAAGCCCCATGAAGTGAGCATATTTGCTTAAACGATCTACTACTACAAATATGACACTCTTCCCTTCTGATTTTGGCAGCCCATCAATAAAATCCATGCTCAACTCTTCCGAAATCTGTTTGTTGAGGAACAGGGATAGGTTGTAACAATCATGCTGGACTCAACATAGAGTGTTTGTGTGTTTGATAAACTTGACATCCAGACACAAACTTTTGCACATCCTTCTTCAAATTAGACCAATTAAACATCCGTTGCATCCTCTTTGTGGTTTTTAATACTCCTGAATGTCACCCCCGACACTCCATTATAATACTCATGTAATATCAGAGAAATAAATTTTGATGTTTTAGGTAGAACTAACAGACTTTTATAGAAAAGATGGCCCCCTCTTACAGAGTATCCCACCTTCTCACAACGACCTTCAAGCACTTCTTGTAGCTGCTGTCTAAGCAAGGCATTTGCATCTGTAGATTCGAAGTAGATGTCAAAGCCATTAACAACTCAGGAACACCAAATGATTTCTCTCCCATCATTCATGATAAACCGCCAGCCACTTTATTCTCCACTCCAGCCATATACAAAATGTCAAAATCATATTCCAAGAACTTCGTTAACCACTTCTGATAGTCCATTGAGATATCACGCTGATCAAGCAAATATTGTAATTTTTTTGATCAGTGTGTACTACAAACTTCCTCCTCATTAGGTAATGCTTCCACTTTTGGACAGCAATTACAATAGCCATGAGTTCTCTCTAATATATCGGCTTTAACTGCTCCCTATCAGTCAGTCCCTTACTGAAAAACGCAATAGATCTATGTTTTGCATCAACACAGCTCCGAGTCCATAACCCAATGAGTCATATTACACTGTAAATGTTTCTTGAAAGTTTGGAGAGCTAAAACAGGTGCAGAAACCATCCTCCTTTTCAACTCTTCAAACGCAGATTGAGCTTTATCATCCCAATCAAAACTGTCACTCTTCAACAGGTCTATAAAGGGACGAGTAATGACACCATAAGACTTGACACCATAAGGTAATAACCAGTTAAGACAAAAAAAACTTTTTAATTCCTTTACTGATCTCGGCACTGCCCACTGAGACACCGCAGCTGTCTTAGAAGGATCTGTCGTCACACCAGCTCCTGATATTATATGGCCCAGATACTCAACTCTTGACTGACCAAATCAACACTTTTTACGATTTGCAAATATTGTATGAGTAGATAATAACTCCATACCCATACTCAAGTGTCTCTGATGCTCCTTTTCGATCTTGATGTACACCAATATATCATCAAAAAGACAAGAACGAATTTTCCTCAAGTATGGTCGAAAAAATTTATTCATTAAGGACTGGAAAGTTGCAGGAGCATTTGAAAGAACAAATGGCATCACTACAAATTCATAATGGCCCTCATGCGTCTTAAAAGCTGTTTTCTCAATATTCTCCTCTTGCATCGGAATTTGATGATAACCAGACCTTAGATCCAGCTTTGAGAAAATCTTAGCACTCTCCAGCTCATCCAATAACTGATCAATTACTGGAATTGAAAATTTATCTGCCCCGACGCATTATTAACTCCTCTGTAATCGACAATAAACCTCCAAGAAGAATCCTTCTTTCTCACCAACAACACCGGACCAGCATACGGGCTTCGATTGCGTCTTATTACTTCAGATTCCAGAATTTGTTTGACCAATCTTTCCATCTCTTCTATGTGTGCATGAGGATAGTGGTAAGGCCTCATACATATAGGTTTTGTTCCTGGTAATAACCTGATAGCATGTTCAAAACCCCTCTTTGGTGGTAACTGAGAAGGTTCATAAAACACTTGTGTGTATTTTCCATGACCACAAGAATTGATGCTGGTACTTGCTCTGTGTGGACTTCTTCCATCTTATGTAATTCACGCAAATCCAACATTTCTTCCAATACCTTGTGTTGTAAGGGAATTGATGAATCTCCTTGTAATGAGAACTCTTATAATTCCCAATCCACTTTACATCTACCCAAAGTTCTCAGCCACTGCACTCCTAAACTCGCATCCACAATTCCAGGTTCCAAAAATACAAAATTGTCTAGTAGTTCAGTTGGTTGCGGTGTGATTGTTTAGTGATAATATTTTTTGAGGTGCATTGCATTCTAGGTTCTTGGAATTTTGACGCCCTGCATGTTAGCGAATTTGTATGCTCTTGGTCGGAAGACCTTTATGACTTTGTAAGGTCATTCCCAGTTTGTTCCAAGTTTTCCCGCGTTAAGTTCAGCGTAGAACTAGGTCGCCTTCGCTGAAACTGCGATTTCGAACATTTAAGTTGTAGTATTTCGCGCAGCTTGTTGGTAATTCTGGATCCAGATGAGATGGATCGCAGTGACGCTGAGGGGGTTGTCAGTCCAACGCATACTGTCCCAACAAATCTCCCTACTCAAGCTGATGCCTTGGCTTCCTTAGTCGAGGTACCGCCCTTGCACAATGTTGCTTTTGATGGAGGGACGACTATCGGATTGTGTCCACACCTGAGGTCGTAGCCCAACCATCTGGTTCATCTATGACTGTGATTCCCATTATTGAATCCGACCCAGATCATGAGTCGATGCCTCCTCCGCCTGGCAAGAGAGAGATCGTTTTGGGACTGCGCGCTTCTAGCGCCTCTCCGACTGTTACATCGAAGGGTCGCAAAAGCCATGAGCTAATCTTGACATGACTAAGAAGAGGAGATGAACCAAGGGTGTTGAGGTTTGTCCTTTGTCAGCAGGAGCGTCCGGTCCAGGCCTGATGCCACAACATCGTGCCAAGGTTTGTCTCAAGAGTGTTCCTTTGTGAGTACGTTGGTTGTTCCCTGATTGCCATCTCGTTTTTGCAGTTTGTGTCTTTCATTGATGGTATGATCAATGATTGTGGATTAGAGGTCGAACGTCTTACGGAGTTGGCAGAGTCGCAAGATAAGTCATTGCAGCTCGAGGCAAAGTTAAAAGTTATTGAGGACTCTCAATCTCTTGAAGTATCTCAGTTTGAGACTCAGATTGGCGAGCTTGAGCGAGGTGTTGGGAAGACTGTGAGTTATTTTCTTAAGGAGAAACAGGCCAGGAAGACTAAGGCTTCAGAGGTGCGTCGACTTCAGCGCTAGCTTTAGAGTGGAGAAGGGTCGACGAGTTGCGGGATTGAAGGGGCTAAAGATTCTCTTCGTGTCGAGTTTCAGGCTCGTTTGGCAAGGATTTACAATTCCCTTGACTCCTTGGTGATGGTTCGTAATCGGGACCTGGCTTTGGCATTCATCGAAGGAGGGATGGGCGAGGTTCGGTTGTTTCAGGGCGAAGTACCCCTCATATCCACGGGCCGAGAAGGCCAAGCTTTCAACTCGTAAAGAGGAACTTGCAGATGTGGAGGGTGACTTCGATCCGATCCTCGCCAGCTTGAATTTCGAATGCATCCTTCCGTCGTGCTTGGATAACCCGAAGGGGCAAGGTCTGATGATCGAGGAAGGCAAAGATTGTGCGGCCCCGAACTTGGACGAGGTGATGGATAAAGGTGAGATTCCGTGTTTGGAGGATGATTGAGGTTGGAGACTCTTTTTTATGTTATGGTTTATGTTTGTTCCAGCCATGGGTGGCAGTATTTTCATTTTGGGACTGGCCGCTTGTGGCTTTTAATCCCTGCCGCTTGTGGCTTTGAATTCGTGCCGCTTTGCGGCTTTTAAATGATTTTTTTTTTTCATTTTAAGAGTGTATGAGTATTTGTGGGAGCATAGAGGGAAGATTACGAGTTCTCATCTCATATCTAACTCTAGGCGAATTGCTTTACTTGTGGTCTGTTTCGAGGGTTTTTCGCAAAACTTCTCTAAGGCATTTCTGAGGACGTTCAAATATAAGCAAAGAGACTTATTTTGGGATCTTGTATCGATTCGATACTATGACTAGAGATGTTAAAGACCAGTGTGATGGGTTTAGGGCAAGACCTAGGTTTACTCTCGGTTTAAGGTTTGCGATGACTAATCGATAGGCTACCTGTCGCGATTTTAACATTATTATGTATTGATTTAAAGTCCACGATAAGTTCTCAGCTTATACACCTTGTATGGTAGGAATTGAGCATCTGTCCAAAGATAATTTTGAGTTGTCTGGAAGTGCTGACCAAAATTTCGGATTTCTTTTATAGCGCTATTATCTTTGTGTCGGATGTATGAGAGCTATCTCTATTAGATGGCTTAGTCTGTTTAGGACGTTGAGAGTTTGTTGTGATCAGTGACAATGTGTGGTATAAGGTTTATAATTAAGCAGGAAATCTATCAAATTAACCCTATAAATTACTCTTGCCAAGACAGGTCAAATTGTAGTACTTAGGGATTGAATCCGCAGAGAGGGAGGACACATAATAGATTTTTGAGTCCTAAAGGTTAACCTAGGTAAGCTATAAATAGGGGGTTGTAATGAGGGTTTATTCTAAAAAGGAAATTTGCTAAATAAGTTAACTGATTCAAATAAGGGAAATATAGATCTAGGGTTTCAGGTAAGTGAATTATAATGAATAAGATGAAAGGAATTATGAAATATGCAAGGACATTAATCACAATCCAACCCCCTCTCGTTCCGACTCTCGTATGCGAACAGAAAAGTCGACCATCAATCGACGGCGAAGGCGTAGTGTCGATCGAGAGTTATCAGACATGAAGTGTGTCTGCTAGGTTAATTAAACCAGCTCTCGCATGTATCTAATAACCTACCTCAATGGAATCAATTCAGGAAACGAACCTACTCTCGTAGTTTTCTATGTCCTAGGTTCAGGGTTCTAGTTAGCTACTCTAGAACACAAGCATTAAACACAATTCCAAAGATGGATATCTTTTCATCATAGGAATCCTTTTTGGACTAATCCATCAATACCATAATGAACACTAAATATAACAAGAGAGTTACTCAGACATAATCATAGAAAGCATGATAAACTAAATAATAAAATGCATAGCATGATCTTATCCCCAAAACTACTAAAAACTCTAAATAAAATTATGCTATAAAATCTCTGTTTTGTGGTGTCTTTTTTGCCTAAACAATGACAATACCTTATAAAACTAGGTCAAAACTTGTCCAGGGGCATTCTTGTAAATTATCTTGACTTGGGTTTGAAGTCGGTCAACTGTTCTGCGAGTAGACCAGAGTTCGACAACAAGCATGCACCATCGATTGATGGTCAGGCTTGACCTCGACTCTGATTAAACAGCTACTCAATATCTTCTCTGAATGCTCTACCAAGCTCCATTATCTCCATAATGCTCCAAAACGTACATTGACCTGAAAAGACTCTAAAACATAGCCTAGACATACATAGCAAACTCCAAATAAGGTTCAAATGATAGTCTTAAACATGTAAATAACAAGGTATATCAACTCTCTCAGACTTAACCTTTTGCTTGTCCTAAAGTAAAACAAGGGTAGCATGTGAAAGAGGTTTGAAAAGCGGAGACTCACATAATACATAAGTGACTATCTCTCTACTATATCGCAACCACAACGAATAGTGCTAATCAAAGAGAAATTTTATATGCCTTATCCTAGTATAGCAACCAAATCCATTCTATCAGAAACTCAACAAATATTAATCTGACTCAGCCCTCTACTGATCTCATTTCTTTGCATAAAATAAAATGCATGTTTTACCTTGGGAGTATCTATCAAAGGACACATGGACACGACTCCTGCAAAACTGCATGTATCTGTATAAAGCCTTTAATGATCTTTTTCTTTCCTCTTTTCTTTTGGAGTCTTTTAAATCTCAAATTCAATGGACAATGATTCTGCTACAGTCCATCTTGCCATCTCATTTTTCATTTTTTTAATACAAAGCCGTAGGCGAATGTGTGATCATTCCTTGAATTAGAATAGTTGGGTGATCGGTAATGTACCTACCCATCTGCATCTCAGGAAATCATCTCAATCTTTTCTATTATAGATTCTGAAGAGAAAGAGAGAAAGGAAATCATAATTAATAGACTAGTACCTTACAGACTTGCAGAAGGAATCTGATCCAATGTATTCCAAACCCCAAAGCAAGCAAAGTACTAAGTATTAGATTGGAGATCAGCTTTGGTTGCTTCAGACTTTCTTAGTAAGCATGATCTAATGGCAGGATGATCCACTTTGGCATCTCTAGTACTCTCTTCAATCAACATGTGTAAGAATGCTGCTAAAGTATGGTCAGTCAATAAATAAGTTATGATCATAATCCCATTCTTGACTCTATTAAAATTATTTCAAAAACTTTAATAAATACAAGCTCAAAATAGATAAAAGCATTAGTGACCTCCCCTAGACTTGAACGACATTGTCTTGGGTGATATCTCGTCGGGTTTGATTAATAAAACTAAAACATAAGTAAAAGGTTAAGCGAAAGTCGAGGTTACCAAACTCCGTAAGGAGCATCGACCAATGGTGGTTGGTTGTTCTCGACCGATAGTAAATAATCCAAGCCGTCGACCGATGATGAGGTTGTGGTGTCGACCGATGGTGGTTTCGAACGGTTCTACTCCTCCTTTGAAAACCTAAAGTAATTAGATAAAAACCATAGTTAATAACTAGATGACTAAAAACTAAATTAAAACTTACTAAACAGTGGATTGCCTCCCACTCAACGCTTGGTTATAATCTTAAGCTCGATGTTGTCACTTCTGGATTAGACGTTTATACTTCTGGATAAGGAAGATGAGTTATAAAACCAATGTGGAAAGCAAGTATCCACATATTCGCTGCATGTACCAAACCATGCGCTGATAAAGCCTCTTACAGCTGCATCTGCTTTGTCCTGCTGATTTTTCATTTTCTTCTGAGTGAAAGACAATATGTGCATCCCCTCTTCAACTCTTTTGAATGCGTTCCGTTAGCATGTTAAGTCTGGCATATGTGGGCTCTGAGATGTCTTCCAAACTCTGGTTGATACTTTCCCTCATTATATCTTGAGAAAAGTAAACTCCATCGAACTTGTCCTATAATAGGTCCTCTGTTACCAGTCCCTCCCCAGATGCTGCGTCATGACCGTCGATCGATGCCCAACTGTTGACGTCAATCGATGCTGAGTTTACTGCGTCACCCGATGTCTAATTTCTAAAGAGATTCCCTCCTCCATTGGTCATAGTTAGTATGTCTGCGATATCGTCCTTGAATACATTTAGAATTCTTCCACCCATTGTCCGTGCATATCCATATGGGTCCCTCATGATTCCAAACTCATCTGATCTGAGTACCCATAATCATCACCGTATCCTGTTGGGTCCTCGTCGATCGATGGTACAGAGTCGCCGTCGATCAATTATGCGTTCCAGCTTCTATAAGATCCTCTGAAATTTCTAGATTTTTCGAGTGCAAAGGCATGGTACTCGACTGCTTCTTCTTCAAGGTAAGACTCATCATACTCTTAATTTTCAAGTCCTGGCATCCTCTCACGGTATTGTTGCCCGGTGTAGACTATCTATTCGTCGTTCTGATATGGGGAAACACTGTCGATCGATGGTGAGTTGTTATCATCGATTGATGCTTGAGGGTAGGATCCGTTCTGGTGTCGATTGATGCCGTGTCTGCAGGCTCAACGTCTTGATCATATTTGCAGAAGCATGTAGCAATCAGACATGGATCATTACCAAATTATATATGAGTAGCCTTGTTCTTGAATTTAACAGGTTCATAGAAAATTTATGGATCGATGAAGGATAGATACAACCTGTTTGTCTTCATGCCGCAGATAACTCCGACTGTTGCCATGAAAGCTCTTCCAAGGAGTACGGAGGAGTTCCAAACAATTTTTATGTCCATCACATGGAAGTCTACTTGAACTATGGCATTGCGAATCTGCACTGGACGTCTCTGACCTTGCCTCCTAAGTTACATTTGGAGCAATCCAAAAAGGTGAAAGAATCACTAGAAGGCTCCACTTTCAGATTTAGCCTCTCTGCCATCACTATAGGCATAATTCTAACTGCTGATCCAGTGTCGCAGAGGGCGTTGGGATACTCATGACTTTTGACATAACATGGGATCACAAACTTCCAGGGTCACTTTTCTTCGTGAGAGTAGTCCACTGCTTCCTCCTTCCTTGAGTTCATTGAACATGCACTCTATGTCCTTTTCTGTTTCCTTGGATTCCCCAAAAAACATCCACAATCTGTGAGTATAATATGCTTCATCAAATGGAGTATCTAAAGGAATTTCGAAACGCTTTTGGAAAAGCCATCTATCTCTTTGTCAATTTCTTCTCTACGAATATGTTTTGGGAATCTTATGCTTTCTTCTGGAGTGTCTCTCTGTTGTTATGGGATCATGTGCATTGGCATTATGTTCCTGGTTCTCCATCCTTTAAGGTCTGACGAATAGGCTGGAACTCAGACTTGGTAGACGACTCGGCTATGTTGTTGGAGGTTGTCGATCGATGCTCTCTTCACACTGTCGATCAACATTTGTAGATTTACACGAGGCGACTGATTCTGAAGGTTTGGTCGATCGAAGGTCCAGCTCTACTGTCGATCTACACCAATGCGAACTAGCGAAAGACATGACACTTTCCACACAAAAATCTCCTTCTTGCAGTTGTTGTCTCTTCACCTCTTGCCAAAAGTCTTCACCTATCAATGCATTCTTGTGGTGTTTCCGACTAGCTTCTCCTTTTTCCTTCATCAAGGACTCATGTCTTTGAATGGATTCACTGTTTGGACCACTTGATTATCCAGCTTCTTGACATGAGTGTTGAGGTTTTTGAACTTGGTGTTGGGGTTGGTGTACAGAAAGTCTATCTTCCCATTGAAGTTCACAGTCATCTGCTATTGCTGCTCCAATATCCTATCAACCATAGCTTCTAACCTTATCTCTTGAGGCTGATGCTACTGTGGATTCTGATTGTAGTTACTCCTATTGCCACCATAGGATTTCATGTGTATCCTGGATTTCCTGGTCTTTGATAAATGTTTCCACCAACAAAGTTCACATCATCTTCCTCGTCTTCTTATTTCAGGGCTTTCACTTCTTGCTTCTTGAAAAATTTCTGAACATTGTCCAACTTTTCCTTGACCTCATCTATTTTCTCCTTGCTTAAGGATGGAGCTGATCTCTTCCTCTCATAGTCAGTGTTCTTGGTGCTATTTTTGGACACCAAGTTCTCAATAAGCCTTGTTGATTCCTCTGGACTCCTTGTGCTGAAGTTTCCTTTACTAACGGTGTCTAAAGCCATCTGGTATTGCAGATCAATACCACTTAAGAAAGCGCTAAGCAGTTGCACTTCATTGAAGTTGTGGTGTAGGCAGTCTCTCTGGTAGGACTTGAATCTGAACCAAGAGCTTTTGAATGATACCCCAGGTTTTTGTGTGAATGTAGCAATCCTGCTTCTCAAGTCTTTTGCTCGTGCATCATCAAAGAAGTTGAGAAGGAATGCGTTCTTGATGTTTATCAAGGAATGCAGAGATCCTGGTGGTAGCTGCTTTAGCCAATGCAAAGCATCTCCAGCAAATGAGTACTTGAAGAGCTTGTTGAATAGGTAGTCCTCAGGGACTCCATTGGCCTTGATAGCAGAAACTAGATCCTCAAATCGCTCCATATTATCCATAGGGTGCTCGTGTCGCATTCCATCGTAGGATGTCTGCGCAACAAGTGCGAAGAATGATAGTTTGATCTCAAAATCATTCCTCTGGAAAGATGGAGGACGAATGGCGGATCTATTAGCATATAACTGGTCTGGACGATTTTAGTCATCCAGTGTTCATTGCGCATCTTGGGCGGCAGCTTCAGGTTGAGCTACTGCAGCCTCTGTTTCTAGTTCAAGGATCACAGCTCCCTGTTCATCAATCCTCAGACCTGTTGCGTTATGCATATGACCTTCCAGGTCATACAGGTCCCCTCTCTCATATCAAACCACAATTAGTGTTGCAACCACCTTTCTTGAGTTACCGTCGATCGATTCTGAAGGGGTACTGTCGATCAATGTTGATGTGCGAGTGTCGATCGGCAGTTGAGTGTTGTTGTCGATCGATGCTAGTCGCGTCTGCTTGCCGTTTGAATGTTCGATTGCAACGGGATCTGAGGAGAGTAATTCCTTGTTCTTTTGACTTCTGGTACTGCTGGGCATGCACCTAAAAAACAAGAAAAAAGAAATTATCAGTAACTGGCAGTAAAAGAAAAACCTAGATTAAACCCTAGAAAATAAATCTAACGGCGATCCTTGCTCCCTGGCAACGACGCCAAATTTAACAGCGTGCGGGTTAAGGTTTATAATTAAGCAGACAATTTATCAAATTAACCCTATAAACTACTCTTGCCATGAGAGGTCAAATTGTAGTACTTAGGGATCAAATCCACAGAGAGCAAGAGCACATAATATATTTATGAGTCCTAAAGGTTAAGATAGGTAAGCTATAAATAGGGGGTTCCAAAAAGGAAATTTGCTAAATAAGTTAACTGATTCAAATAAGGAAAATATAGATTTAGGATTTCAGGTAAGTGAATTATAATGAATAAGATGCAAGGACTTATGAAATATGCAAGGACCTTAATCACAATCTGATCCCCTCTCGTTCCAACTCTTGTATGCGAATAGAGGAGTCGACCATCGATCGATGGCGAAGGCCTAGTGTCGCTTGACGGTTATCGAACAGGAACTGCGTCTATTAGGTTAATTAAGCCAGCTCTCGCATGTATCTAACAACACAACTCAATGGAATCAATTCAGGAAAAGAACCTACTCTCGTAGTTTTCTATGTCCTAGGTTCAGAGTTCTAGTTAGCTACTCTAGAACACAAGCATTAAACAAAATTCCAAAGATGAATACCTTTTCATCCTAGCAATCCTATTTTTGGGCTAATCCATCAATACCATAATGAATCATCAATATAACAAGAGAATTACTCAGACATAATCATAGAAAGCACGAGAAACTGAAAAAAATGCATAGAATAGATAATGGGGTTCCAATACAAATATCTGAAGGAGTTCATATCTTCTCCCCAAAACTACTAAATACTCTAAATAATATTATGCTGTAAAGTATCCGTCATGTGGTGTCTCTTTTGCCTAAACAATGGCAAGACCTTATAAACAAGGTCAAAACTCGTCAGGGTCATTCTTGTAAATTATCTTGACTTGGGCTTGAAGTCGGTCAACTTTCGGCGAGTAGACCGTCGATCGGCATCAAGCATGCACCGTCGATCAATGGCCAGGCTTGACCTCGACTCAGAATGGACAGATACTGGATATCTTCTCTGAATGCTCTACCAAGCTCCATTATCTCCATAATTCTCCAAAACGTACCTTAACTTGAAAGGACTCTAAAACACAGTCTAGACATACATAGCAAACTCCAAATAGGGTCCAAATGATAGTCTTAAAATGGTAAATAATACGGTATATCAATCAGCAACAAACATATTGGTAGATATTACCGTTTTTAGTCTTCACGAAGGATACGTGTTTGAGAAGGTGCTAGTGTGTATGATTGTTTTAAGTTTTTGAGATGACGGTTCTGTTTGGAAAATTTTGGCGAAAAACAGTTCTTCGAGCGTTAGCGATGTCTCGCTGTGTCGAAGGTTTAGTTTTTCTTATGCAGCATCTTCTGATGAAATGTTTGCGGGCTTGAAGCGTTGTATGAGTATGATCGTCAATTTTTACTTTGGCTTCTTTAAGAGAGGAAAGTTGCGAGATTGAGCATTTTGATGATAGGGAAGATTTACGAGGCCTGTAAAAGCCGTATTGCGTTTTCTTTTTATTGGAAAAAGTTTCTAAGATATCGAGTACAAGAGTGAATATTTTGAACTTGGGAGTATACGGGTATACGTATACATACCCACTCCTCACCCCCTTGTTAGAGGGGGGACAGCTGGACTCGTCTTGCGATAAATTGCCTTCATACCCTTTTCGAGGATCAAGCCGTCTAGTAGTTCAGTTGGTTGCGGTGTGATTATTTACTGATAATATTTTTTGAGGTGCATCACATTCCAGGTTATTGGAAATTTGAAGCCCTGCATGTTAGAGATTTTGTATGCTCCTGGTCGGACGACCTTTATGACTTTGTAAGGTCCTTCCCAGTTTGTTACAAGGTTTCCCGCGTATAGTTCAGCGATGTTTTGGAAACTTTTGCGTAGAACTAGGTCGGCTTCGTTGAACCTGCGATTTCGAACATTTGAGTTGTAGTATTTCGCGGCAGCTTGTTGGTAATTCTGGATTTGTATGAGCGCTTGATCCCAGCGCTCGTTGATAAGGTCGAAATCGTCTAGTAGCATCGACTTGTTAAGGCTTTCCCGTTTGTGAAGCAGCCTCCTTCATACTCCGGGAAATTCGACTTCAGCTGGGATCATGCATTATGTCGACGAGGGCAAAAGTAGTCTCTCCCGTTGCTTTTTTGGATTGGTTCGATAGGACTAAAGGACTCCTTCGAGTTCATCCGCCCATCATCCTTTTTTGGCATCTAAATGTTTCTTGAGGCCGTCTAGGACAGTTTTGTTTATTGTTTCGGCTTGGCTATTTCCCTGCGGATACCTAGGAGTCGATTTGGTTAATCATATCTTCCACTTTTCGCAAAATGTCTCAAATCTAGTCGATATAAACTGAAATCCATTGTCCATTATGACTTCGTATTGGAATCCATGTCTACAGATAATATTTTTCCAGACGAAGCTTTCGAATTGAGTATCTTTAATGCTTACATAAGATTCTGCTTCCACCATTTGAGAAAAAAGTATGTGCAGAACAGCAGAAGCAGTTTTTGCTTTGAGTTATGCATGGGACCGACGATGTCCATTGACCATCACATGAATGGATACGCCGGCGAAACGGAAGAGAGGACCTCTGTGGGCTGGCGGATTGTTGGTGCGTGTCTCTTGCATTTCTCGCATTTCCCCACAAATGTTTTGCAGTCTTGAACCATTGTTGGCCAATAGTGATTGTGGTGTTTTATCTTGATCGCGAGGGATCTTACGCCGGAATGATTCCCGCAAGATCCAAAGTGGACTTCTTCCATGATTTTTTGAGCGTTTTCTCGTTCTACACATGTCATAAGTGGTCCAGAAAATATCCATTTATAGACCTGTCCATCCATTAAGACGTATCGTGCGGCCTGGGTCTTCATTTTCTGAGCCGCCCATTTATTTGCAGGAAGTGATCCATCGGTGATGTATGCTCGGATTTTTTACAACCATGGTTTGTCGCAGCCTCATTCGGATCGTTCCACATTTTCATCAGGTTGGTTGTCGACTTCGTCGATATCGTCATCCTGGGGATTGATTAAGGTTACGAAGATTGGTGGCCCGATGATTGGGTGTTCTATAAATTCGACAAGGATTACTCGTCTAAGTCCTGGATCTGAACTTGATGCCAGGTCCACCAAAGCATCGGCCAGCACTTTTCCGCGAGGGGGATTTCCGTGAGAGAAAATTAGTCGAATTCCTGCACGAGATCCAAGACGAGTTTCAGGTATGAGTCCATTCTTTCGTCCCTACCTTCGTACTCCCGCTGAATTGGTTTGAAACAAGCTGAGAATCACAGTAGGCATGGACATTGCGTATTTTGAGCCCGCAAGCTAATCGTAATCCGGCGATAAATGCCTCGTATTCGGCTTCATTTTTAGAGGTGTGAAAGACCAACCGAAGAGACTGTTCCAACACTTCTCCGGTTGGGGAGGTTAGTCGAATCCCAATTCTTGATCCTTCTTTGGATGAAGATCCGTTGACGTAGAGATCCCAGGTCGAGTCCGGTTCCTGGTTTATCGCGCCCTCTATCGGAAGTTTGACCAAGAAATCAGCAAGTACTTGCGACGTGACTCTCGTTC
This sequence comes from Moricandia arvensis, assembly GCA_905132765.1. Lineage (NCBI taxonomy): Eukaryota > Viridiplantae > Streptophyta > Magnoliopsida > Brassicales > Brassicaceae > Moricandia > Moricandia arvensis. Next base: position 46,179 of record CAJHQP010000570.1, on the reverse strand, counting down.
TTGTTCGATACTCAATGTCATATTCGCTTTGTTCGACTTCCCATTTTGCTAGTCTTTCTTATTGACTGGGGCTATGAGAAACGTACGGAGTGGGAATGTGGTGAGGATTACGATTCCGTGTGACTAGAAATATGGTCTTAATTGTCGAGCCGCCACTACTACTGCGAGTGCTAATTTTTCCATCAGCGTGTATCGCGTTGCAGCCTTTAACAAAGTTTTACTTACATAAAAAATTGTTTCTGCTCTCCGCGTTCTTCTGTGATAAGGACGCCACATACGATTGTCACCAATACCGCAATATACAGAAATGTTTCTCCTTCCATTGGTTTGGCGAGAACTGGAGGAATGGTCAAGTAACGTTTCAACTATTTGAAAGCTATTTCGCATTCGTCGGACCACTCAAATTTTTTGTTCCCTTTCAAAGTGTCGTAAATGGAGAGACACTTATCAGTTGATCGGGAGATGAAACGGTTGAGTGCTGCGAATCTTCCGGTTAATCTCTGCACTTCTCGTTTTGTTCTCGGAGATGCCATTTGATCAATGCGTAGAATTGTTTTGGATTTTCTTTAATCCCTCGATTTTCATGAGATATCCAAGGAATTTCCCGGATGCAACAACAAATCTACATTTCACCAGATTTATAATTCAAAGGGACATCTCGTCCGAAAGGACATATCAGGCAAAGAGAATATAGTACATCTAATAGTACACATCTCGTATATCTGACACTAGAAGGTGCGTTTGGTACATCTGTTTTCAAGAGGATTCAAGTCAAGGTGAAGGTTGGTGATGTACCTGGAACTTAGATTGCATACATGCAACAAATGTTGCATCAAGTACATTATACCAATGGGTTGCATCAAGTGTGGATGTTATCTAGTTGTGGGCGTAGGCCCATAGCCCATGTGGTCTAAGATTTTAGGATGCGGGATACTACAATACATATCTTGTATTTGAATTAACCCTAAATTTAAGTATTGTAAAGTCAATAGCGCCTCCAATAGTAAGACCTCTCCTCATATGTGGACATAGCCAAGTAAGTTAATCAAGTTAAACATGTGTCGTTGCTACATTGTTTTATCCATCTCTTTCTTCTCACTTCTGTCACAACACTTTGTCATTAAAGTAACTTATCCATTCATTACTAAATTTACTTATACATTTATCACTAAGTTTACTTAGCTTTAGCCATTTGCCACCAAGTTAACTTAGTTTTGTCATTAAGTTTAGGGAAGACTGCCTATTCTCCCCTGTAAACATCACAACCATATCTATTTCCGCCTAAACTACTCACCTCCTGACCAGACCACCCAGAGATATGAATTCTTTGAAAATTCCTCCCCAATCTTTTTAGTTATCTTCAGATGCCCCTATCTAATCTGATTTTAATTTTGAAATTAAAGATAAGTTAATTTCGTTTAGTGAATAGTGATTTCCCAGTTAACAAAATCTGACCCAACTCGTTAACGTTCTACCCGACTCAATTAAAGTTGGAAGCCATTTGGGGGTCATTAAAATTAGGTTTTGTGTGTCTGAAAATCCACGGGTTACAGAGACGATGACGAAAACAGAGAGAGAGAGAGAGACGAGAGCAGGTAAGAGAGAAGAGAGAGAAACGATAGAGAGAGTGGCTAACAACTTCTCAACCGATCATGAGCTCATCTTAATCGCAACAAAGAAGAAAAACCGGATGTGTTCCAACATGATGCTGGTGTGGTTTGTGTTACCGGAGGCATTCCAACACGACAGAGGAGAACAAGCTCATCTTCTTAATCCATGTTGTTTGTGTTACTGTTTTGAATGACAGATTCATGTTGTTTGTGTCACTGTTTTCACTTAGAGAATCATGTTGTTCCTGTTTGATAATGGGTCTGGTCATAGACAATGGTCATGTTCTTCTTGTGGTTCTGTTTTAGTGTTTAGACTTATGTAAAACACATGTAATGGCAAATGGTTATCTTATATACAGAATTTCTTATGTTTAGACTTATCAAGTTTGAAGAGGTTTATGCTACATGTAATTACACATCATAGACAAGGTTACATCTTATGTTGTTGCCCATTAATATCAGACTGAAACTTGACTCTTTACTTGCTACGGAAAGCAGTCATTCAACTTGAACATGAGTAGTATTAGTAGTCTACAACACAAAGCACAAGTCTAACATAGCCAATAAGAGTTTTTAAACATAAAAGCACAAGTCATAAAAGACTCGACAGAAACATAAAAAGAACAACTCGACTAGATTTGACTCTGCATAGACTATGTAGACTGTGTAAGTTTTACTTCATCCTGCCCATGAGAAGTAATAATTTCCCTAACACTATAGCCATGCATTATTTTAATCACAAAACCATCAGATTCAATAAATCAAAGATGACAAATGACATACCTCCTCAACGTTCATCTTCCTCTTTTTCTTGAGATGAATCTTAAAACCGTTTGCATTATGGACAGCCTCACCACATTTTGAACAATGGATTGTGCGACCAGCTCTTCCAAGCTTTTCAACTTCTTTCTTCTTCTTCTTAAGTGATTCGTGTTTGCCTTTTATTCTAGGGAACTTTCTTTGTTTCTTCTTCTTCTTCTTTCTCCAAGGTGTCTCAGGCTCTGGAGGAGCAGTTATTAGTGGCAGACCTGATCTCATCCACACTCTTGGTCCTCTAACTGGCTCAAGGTTGAGATCGTAAGTGTATTGCTAACATAAGTCTAGAGAAGAATTCTGAAACGTGCTGATCATCAACATTCAGAACAGCATCAATCATTACTCCATAAGCATGTTCACAAGGAACTCCACTGATTTGCCATTTTCCACAAGAACATGTATGCCTAATAGTGTTGACACTATATGAATTTCTATCAAAGGATACCTCAAATACTCCACGGGTTGCTGGTATAGCTGTACATACATCTGCTATCTTCTTCTCTACTGCAAGCATTTAACACCATATTTTGTACACATACCCTCATGTATATGCGAGGTTGTGTTTCGTTTGGCGATGCATTCCATTGCTTGTCTTCTTATCATCTCAAGCATCGGTACCATTGCCTTTGCTCTTGCTTTCGTGATAGTTGAATTGAAAGACTCACTAGAATTGTTATCCACATTTTCACAGCAGCTCCAAATTCTAAAAAAGGTAGAGACCAAGCATTCGGGTCCTCCTTCATCACATCATTGTACAAATGTAAGTCGTATGCCTTTAACTTCCTTATATTGTAGTCAGACTTTGTTATCGAGTAACGCCGAGCAATGTCCCACACCATCGATCTTTCTTGCCATGATTCTTCTTCAAGTTTTCAACTATGTGTTTTACACATTTCCTATGCTAAGCCGTTGGCAACTCTGCCTCTAAAGCACTCTTCAGCCCTTTTGATCGATCTGAAAGTAATACAAACCCACTGCCATCTCTCAGAATTAAGCCTCTCTTGATTTTTTGGACAAACCATAGCCAATTATCGGTTGTCTCAGACTGGACCACAGCCCAAGCAATAGGATAAATTTGATTTTTTGCATCATGCCCCACAGTAGTGAGCAACACTCTTTTCACAGAAACCTTCAAGAATGTACCATCAACACCAATGATGGGCATACAATACCCTCTCCAAGTATCTTGAAGATTCACAAAACAAACATAAAACCTATTAAAGACATATTTACCGTCCTTGTTTCTGTAGGTGTCTACTATGGCTGTGTATCCCGTATTTTTGAAGAGGATCTCTTGTGAATATCCTCGAAGGTGAGCAAATTTCTCATCACACTCCTTAAAAAGCCATTTTAACGCTAGAAGTCTCCCTCTTTGGCATTGATTCCTTGTGCATTCTATTTTCCACTTTTCTTTGATAATGTTTTGGATTTGTTCAGGCATTAAATTTCCATTTTCCGTAACTTATCCAAGAAAAGCCTTGCAATAACCGAACTCTTCAAAAGCTTGCATTTCCCATCTGGTGTGCAACTATGGTACTTGTACTTCGTCTTCAATAACTATTTCTGACTATTCTTATTGTATGAGCAATAAAGCCTCGATTTACACTTCCCACTAATGCCACACACAAATGAGACTTTCGTTTTATCCCACCTTAGTCAAAGCATAATCTAAAACAATCTCTTTGAACTCATAGACTGTGTAGTAATTACTTCCCAAAGCTAACTTATCATGTTTTATGTTCCTCATTTGCTTATCACGCAAATCAACTTTATCCTCAGAATCATCATCTGAACTATCTGGAATCTCAGTTCTTTCTGTTGGCATTTCATCCTCAAAGTCAGCGACTGATTCTTCAATCTCAAACAAATATCGACCCAAAATATCCTCAACTTCTTCATTAATCTTGCCTCGTTTCCCAGACTTTGTGTTCTCTTCATACTGAAACTTGACTTCTTCATCAAGTTGTGTCTCAGCAGTTACAATTTCGTTAGCTTCATCTTTGTCACTGTAAACAATTTCGTTAGCCTCATCACCCAAAAGCCACAAAGAAAACGAATGATAAAATTGAATAATTAAACAAAAAGTTCATACAAACTAATACCTTGCAACAAGAGATAGTTTAAGCTCTTATGTAGTACCAGACATCTAATTATCTCCAGGTTGAAACTCCTCCAAACCAGACATTAAGCTTTCTTTGTCTCGTGGTTGAAGCTCATCCATTAAACTCTCTTTGTCTCGTTGCTGAACTAACCTCTGAATCGATTTTGTCTTTGTCTCTCTATATGTTTATTTTCTCTCTATTTCTCAGACTCTCTCGTCTCTTTTATTATCTGTGTCGAACTGAACCCTAGAATGGAAACTCCAAATCGATTTTTTTAAGTCGGGTCGGGCATCTCGGGTCAGGCATCTCGGGTATGTTGCGTCTTTTTGTTTAATCACGTTTTGAGAATAAACTTGTTGCAGATTAGATAGGTTTAATTGAGCAGGATTAGAATTATTGGGGATTAACACAAAGCCTTTTACATTTACAGGGGGTTAATCATGAGATTAGTGGTAAGGGTGGGAAAACGTAGGGTTTACTTTATACATGGGGGAATAAGAAGGTGTCCCTTAAGTTTATTTAGTTTAGCTATTTGTCACTAAGTTGCTTAGCTTAGTCATTAATTTAGTTTAATCACTAAATTTAGTTATCTTAGCTATTTGTCGCTAAAATGACTTCCTTTAATTATCAATTTAACTAGATGCATTTTAATTTTCTGAAGACAATTCAAACAGTTTACTCTATTCATAGACTTCCCAAATGTGGTGGCTATTTTCTTAGGTTTTTCACAGTCCATAAATGTATAAATATTCTATTCACATATATTTATTTGAACTTAGTCTACTAGAATTAATGTAAAAGAAAACTAAGTCCATCAGAATTACACAAAGTAAAGCTCCAAAAAACTCTTTTTGGAGCATCGTTCAGCAAATAAGGGAGCTATAGAAATTGCAAAGAGTGTGCAATACAAGATTGAAGATTTCAGTGTTATATTTGATATATGGTGTTTTTGACACAATGTACATATGCTTTCTAAATTATTTCTTGATGTTTATCGAGCATTTCTAGTCCTTTCGAGTTATTTCAGTTTGGAGTAGGTTTGGAGGCTTTTGGAGGGAAAAATGAAGAAAATAATGCAAATTAGAGTTTTCCTACGCAGCAACCAAACAAAGCAGCCGGGTAGATGATTCGGAATGGAGCAGCCTACTCGGCTGCCGATATTTGTAAGGAAACTTCTAATATTTTGGGATTTTATCAGGGATTCCCATTTTTCCTCTTGGGCCGCCACAGACCTGCAAAAATATATTTTCTTATTCTTTTTCACAGACTACGTGATTTTAGACAGATGTTTTTAGAGAGGAAAAGCTTGTAATCTTGTTAAGGGAGTAGGATCTCTAGACATTCCTGAGAAGAATCATAGACCCTATTTTTATTATTCCTTCAATCTATCATCATGTTTTCTTCATATCTTATCTCTGTGATCGTCATGGCTATAGCTGAGTAGTAAATTTTCTTAGTCTTGGGTGCTAGGAGATCATAGATTCATGAGCTAAACACAAATAAGAACTGATGTTTGGTTTTCTCGATCTATAGTTGAGCTTAATGCTGAGAATAAACTGACAACTTGGTCTCAGATTTTAGGTTGAATATATTCATCAAAAGTGCTTTAGGTTGCTAGAAAGAGCATAGATGGGCGATTTTTCTTCAACCAACGAAAGTAGATGTTAAGGGGAATTGTGAACATACAAATCTAATCATAATGTTTATAACCTTTCTTTGATTCAAACGACATTTTAGATATTAGGGATGTATGATAAAAGGATAAATGCCACGAAATTTTATCGATCTTGCTTGGTTGTTCGAGTTTAAGACATGCTGTGATTTGTTCCTTGAATAGATGTTTGCCTTATGCTCACTGAATTTCAATTATTCACCCTAGGCTTAGCTCTTTTATAATCTGAAACCAAACCGATCCAACTTTGTTGCTTGCTTTATTTTATTATTTTTACACCACTCGATAGCTTACAGTAGTGAAATACAATTTTAGTGTCTCAATATTGCAACTAGATATCCTATGTGTCTTGGTAGCTTGTTTGAGTCTGAATGTATTGCACTAGCTCATCTGTAATCTATTATGTTTGGGTTCACGTGCATGGTGAAAAATTTGGATCGTTTATTGTAAGATAATGATATGTTATTCAGTTTTTGTTATAATAGTATGTTCGCAGTTGAAAAAAAAGACATGCTTCAACAAAGAGCATTGAATTCCTAACCACCAGGGGGGGGGTCCGTGGAAGACGGGCTTTATAATCTCTTAGCTCTCTCGCTTCTAGGGTTTTAACATCTCAGTCGAACTTGTATAAATTGCTTGAATTTTGTGAATATGGAAGGAGAAGAGCCACCGAGCATAAAACAACTCTATACAACCGGCATAATGGGGTTTGGGGTGCAGGTTGTAGGAGGTGGATTGCATCGCTGCAAGGCCCATGAACTAGCAGGCCTAGACCATCGAACTTTGGGAGTTCGGGTCGGGTGTCGGCTACTAGCGCAGGGCTCGGCTCCTGATTTCGCTTCTTAGTTGACTAACTAGGACAACTATTGGCTTGATGATGTGGTTCGTCGGCCTACACGGCCCGACGAGTAAGGTCCATTAATATAAGAGTGACGTAGGGCATCCAAGGCCTTCAGGCGATTATAAAAAGGAGAGGAAGAGCAAGAGGGAAGGGGAGACAGATACACACACACACGCACACTCGGAGGCTAGAATTAGGGTCTCACTTTCTCCTTTGTATTATGCCAACTTGTACTTCCCGGGTAACTCTTCGAGCAACGCCTACTTTCCTTACCGTGTATTTCCTCTTTTTTACATCGGCAAACTTCCTGCTATCTAATAAAACGTCTTCGACCGACCCACCGACGAGTTTTGTCTCTCTTACTAGAATCCGACCAAACTCGGTCCAAATAGTTGGCACCCACTGTGGGGCAAACCGAAGCAACATTACAAGATCTGCATGACTAACCAAGACTCTACCTCCGGCTAAGAACCAGAACCAACTCCCTCAGTCCAAATTCTCCAGCAGGAATAGGTGCAGAAAGCCACTAACGCTCAACTCGCTGAGATAGCCGCCGCTCTCGTTCCCCTAACCGCTCCTACAAGCAATCCTCTGACTGTCCGCCGAAAAATCTTTGACACTGACAACGTGATCTAACCGGAAGAACCCATAGCCGAACAAATTGTTCAGCTCACGGGTGATGAAGCCGTACGAGACCAAGGCGGCCAAGATCTACAAATGATCCGATAAATCGCGGAGCTCAAGCTGTCGCTCCGGGATATCCATACTAAAATCCACCATGTCACAATATTTACACTCTGTAAATCGATAGACTCCTCGCCGCAACACTCCAAACACCCTTCTCGGGGCGTATCAACGACGTATAACTCTGGCCGACAGAAAAATCCGTCTACCAGCCTTCCGTGGTGACTCAGATCCCGCCAAACATGTGATGTCTTTCAACATCGCCCTAGCCCGAGTTAACTTTTCCGACGCCAAAAAGGATGCTGGGTCCTGCCAACTCTTCATTGAAAGCCTCGAAGCACCGGCACGTAACTGGTTCTCCCAGATGCCTGAAAATTCTATCGACACTTTCTGCAACTTATTGACGACATTTCTCAAGCACTATATCATGTTCACCAGCCAAAGCATGACCACCTCTGATCTTTGGAAGTTGTCCCAGTCACAAGGACAAACGCTCTGCGACTTCATGAAAAAATTCAAAGACGTCATATCCAAGGTAAATGTCCAAGACATCATAGCCGTCGACGCGCTGATGAACACCCTCTATGTCCACTCGAAATTCTGCGATGACTTATATCCCAACCCGAAAACATCCTTGCAAGACGCCATTGCTCGCTCCACCAACTTCATCCAAATGGAGGAGGATACCAGGGCATTTATAATTAAACAGAACGACAAAAACTTCCGACTCACCTCAAGAGCCAAGACAGCATTCTTTTGCCGACAAATAAACCAAAAGAAGGGTTTTCTTTGTGTCGTCAACGAGTATGAATTCTCAAACTGGTCGTACGCAGGAAAGGATGGAATCACTGACAACCACCGACGAAAAGGAAAAAGAACAAAAGCCCAAGGCTCCAGCTGGCCCTTATAGTACCATCGATCTCACAAAGTTCTGCGAATACAACCAGATTGAAGGACATGACACACGCGAGTGTAAGCAGCTTCACTAAACACTCCTAACATCCTTCAGTAATGGAACGGCTAAAGTCGAATTGCCCAGGCCTAAAACCAAAAAGAGTTGGAGCAAAAGTAAAGAAAAGAATATTCAAAAGACCCATGAGAGAACATCCCAGAGGGAGCCCGAGGCCACAAGAGAAAGAACAGCGCCGAGAAACAAAGATAAGGACGATATGTCGGCCGGTGAGGGACAACGCTGTAATACACAACACGTTCAAATGATTTTCTCTGAACAAGCCGCTTCAACCGTCGAAGAAACCACATCTGAGCCCGAAGATCCACGTCAGCAGCTGGAACTAAAATCATTCAAGACAGGCGATCATCTGAATCCTACCATAGAACTGCGGGGTCAACTGAAACGTAAAGCAGCGACCGTCGGAGATGAGCCCGCCGGCATCACGGATCAAGTAGACCTCCGAACTGTACTGGATGTGTCCAAAACTAGAAAACTCTCCGACGTAGGCATTCAAGAAGAGCGGCGATACCTTCCGGAACCATTGATCTACACATCAAACTTAACTCAAGGGTCGACGACCATAGGATCAAGCTTAATCGCGATAAACCATCCGATCTATGAAGATGGCTGCAGACATCAAAGCTCTGGTGCGAACCGACATCGATCCGCGATGACCCATCCAGCGATTTACGGATCCAGATTCAGCTCCGACAAACTGAACGTTTGTCCCGGTCTAACATAATCATGGGTGGATCTCCACCATTTGGCGACTCGGTCTGTTTTGTAAAGGATTACCGACGAGAAGCAGCCACTTCACAAAAATGGCCGTCAAAGGCCGAGAACGATCACCAAATCATATTATCAGCGCGCAACACCGTCGGGAATACACACGCCTCACAAAGACCCCCTTCTAGTCGATCTAGGAATCATGGATTGTAAAGTTACCAAGGCATTAATCGACACTGGCAGTTCAGTTGACTTAATTTTTCGCGACACCCTTGACAAAAATTGGAGTCAATTTTTGCGATGTCAAACCTTCCTCCCGCACGCTAACAGGCTTTACCGAATCTTCTGAAAAATGTTGGGAACTATCTGACTCTCGGTGTACGCATGCGGGATCGCCAAATCGATCAAAATCTATGTTATTGGTGCGAAAGCACCGTATAACGTCATTCTCGAAACTCCATGGATACATTCCATGAGAGCAGTGTCCTCGATGTACCACCAATGCGTTAAGTTTGCCAGACCCGACGGCCAAATCCGAACGCTCCGTGGTGACCAACAAGCGGCTCGCGATCTTCTAATCGCAATGGTTAAACTGCAGCAATCAACTTCTCACTTTAATTCTGTCTCAAAACCGTTTCACAATATCTATCCACAAAAAGAAGAAATTATCGTGGCGGTTATCGACAAAACCGGCCACAACAAGGTCCTGCGATCGGTGCTTATCTTTCTGGCAAAATGCGAGACAAGATTGTCACATTTCTCCGACAGAACCCTTCCATCTTCGCATGGACCATATCCGACATGAAAGGCATAGTTCCAACGATAACCACACACAAACTAAACGTCGACCCGACATTCAAGCCTATTCGACAGAAACGACGCAAACTTGGCCCAGAACGATCAAAGGCAGTAAACGAAGAAGTCAAATGATTGTCAAAGCCTGTTCTTTCACAGAAGTTTGATACCCAGAATGGTTATCTAACCCGATAGTTGTTAAAAAAGAACGGTAAATGGCCCATCTACGTTGACTTTTCTGACTTAAAAAAAGCGCACCCAAAATATAGCTTCCCACTCCCACACATTGACCGACTGGTCGAGTCCACAGCGGGAAACGATTTGCTGACGTTCATGGATGCCTTCTCTGGTTATAATCAAATCACCATGCACCCCGACGATTGCGAGAAGACAGCATACATCACAGAAAGAGGGACCTACTGCTCTAAAGTGATGCCTTTCAGTCTTAAGAACGTCAGGGAAACGTACCAAAGGCTTGTGAACCGAATGTTCTCTGACAAACTCGGGGCGACGATGGAGGTCTATATCAATGACATGCTTGTCAAGTCGCTTCACGCCACAAGTCACTTAGGCCATTTGCAAACTTTCTTCAAGACGCTCAATAAATACGGCATGAAGCTCAACCTGGAAAATGCACCTTTGGTGTCACGTCAGGTGAATTTCTCGGCTACATCATGAAAATCGAGGAATTGAGGCCAATCCCAAGAAGATCCAGAAATACTCGATCTTTCGAGTCCAAAAAACAGTCGAGAAGTACAGCGTCTACCCGGCCGAATCGCTGCGCTCAATCGATTCATCTTCGGTCCACCGACAAATGTCTTTCGTTCTACGACTTTCTGAGTGGGAACAAAAAGTTCACTTGGGACGAGAAGTGCGAAGAAGCTTTAACTCAATTTAAGCTATATCTCACGGCGCCTCCCGTTATATCCAAGCTAGAGAATGGAGACATCCTGTCTCTGAACATCACGGTCTCTTCAACCGCCGTCAGCAGCGTCCTCATCAAGGAAGATCGAGGCGAGCAAAAGCCCATATTCTATACGAGCAAACGCATGACTGATCTCGAAACTCGATACTCTACCCTCGAGAAGATGGCTCTCTTGGTTGTCACTTCCATGAGAAAACTAAGACCTTACTTCCAATTCCACGCCATTGAGGTCCTAAGCACACAGACTTTCTAGACGGTCATGTAAAATACAAATTAGTCGGGGCGACTCTCCAAATGGGCTATCGAACTCAACGAGCACGATATAACAAACAATAACCGCACAATGGCAAAATCCCAAGTCTTGGCCAATTTCCTGACCAAGCTCGCCCCAGAGCTTGAACAAGACCTCGTCTTGCCGAGCCCAAAATGGATCATGCGCGTGGACGGATCCTCTACGAGCAAAGGTTCGGGGGCTGGCGTCCAGCTACAGTCGCTAACCAGTGAACTGATTAGACAGTCGTTCAGCTTTGGTTTCGCCGCATCCAACAAGAAAATGAAATACGAGTTGCTTATCGCTGGTCTTTGTTTGGCAAAATCCGTCAAAGCAAAGCGACTCAGTGCTTATTGCGACACACAACTAGTCACCAGTCAGTTTAGCGGCGCCTACGACGCCCAGAATGAGAGAATGGATGCATACCTCATACTTGTGCAGAGCCTCACCAAAGACTCTGAGTTCTTCGAACTTGGGAAAGTCCCCCGCGGGGAAAACGTGTGCGCCGACGCCCTAGCCGCTCTAGGAAGCAAACTCCACGATCAAGTAAAGGGAGCAATCCCCATCCATCGAATTGACAAACCGAGCATCACCCTACCTACCGAAATAAACCCGATCATAGCTCTGATAACTGGATCGATGGTTGTGGACAAAATGCCATCCCAGAACACGACGTACAGCCTATCCAAGATTGGCGCACAGAGTTGATCGATTACCTTACCGACGGCAAACTGCCAACCGAGAAATGGGCAACACGACGACTAAAAACAAGGAGTGCTCATTACGTCGTCATCAACAAAGATATTCATCGATACACTGCAAACAAAGTCCTCTTGAAATGCATCAACGGGGAAGAAACCAGACTTTTCATGGCTGAGACCTATGTAGGCGCTGCTGGAAATCACACAGGTGGTCGAGTTCTGGCCTTGAAAGTCAAAAACCTCGGTTTCTTTGAGCCTACATTGAACTCTGATTACGAGACCTATGCTCAATGCTGCGATATGTGTCAACGACACGCACCGACGATACACTGCCCGACTGAAACCTTGCATACTATGATGGCATCATAACTGCATCGGCTATTAATATAATTGGGTCAATGACAAGCTTGAGATAGCGACGGTACATCCTCGTCTTAACCGACTATTTTACAAACTGAATCGAAGTGGACTCTTTTGTCGCCATCACCAACTCTGAAGTCCAAGGGCTCGTACGGAAAAAAAAAACATCATATGACGACATGGATTTCTCTATGAGATCATCACAGACAACGGATCTCAGTCCATATCGGACAAATTCTGTGAGTTCTGCAACAGATGGAAGATTCGTCTCAACACCTCCATCCCGTGTTTCCCCCAGAGCAACGACCAAGCGGAAGAATCTAACAAAACCATAATAGACGGCATAAAAAAGCATCTCGGCTTAAAGAAAGGTTGTTTGGCAGACTAACTGCAAGGACTGTTATGGTCGCACAGAATGACACCGAGAGGAGCGACTAAAAGGATGCCGTTCTCGCTAGCCTACAAAGTCGAAGCAATGGCCCCGGCTGAGGTAAACGTAACAAGCTTACAACAATCCTTGATGCCACAATATTTTGAGTTGAACAGAGACATGATGCTCGGTGCACTTGATGCAATCGAGGAAAAACGTGATCAAGCCCTGCTCCGCGTTCAAAACTACCAGCATCGAATCGAAAGCTACTACAACAAGAAGATCAAGTCTCGACCCCTCGAACTCGGTGACTTGGTTCTACGCAAGGTCTTCAAAAACACGAAAGAGAGGAAAGCTGGGAAACTCGGGGCTAACTGAGAAGGCCCTTATAAGATCACCAGAGTCATCAAGCTTGGGGTTTATCGACTGAGAGCATAGAACTCAATGCACCTAAAACGATACTACGACTAACGAGAAAACCTCTTAATCAAATAAACCGAGTAAACGACCAACAGTCACGTTTGCACGCCAACATAAAAAATACTGAGTAAATGCGCTCAGAAGGACACTTTTACTCGCCGAGTAAATGCACTCTTCGAGTCACTTTTACTCAGACAAAACAAACTACGAATGGCTTGATCCCCTCCCCATGATACATAGGCAGCCCTTTACAGGGTCCAGCTATAACCAAAACTAACCGATCTTTCTCTCTTTCCAGGTAAAAGCTTCAACAAGGAGACATACTGGCATGGACGAGTAAATGCACTTTACAGCCACTTTTACTTGCCACAACAAACTGCTTCCCAAAGTAAACGATGCTGACGCCAAGCAGTGCAAAATACTCTAAGCTTCAGACCACATACCAGCACTCGTACCCGACAAACGTCCTGATCAGACATGTATCCGTGGGTTCTAACTATGTCGACTAAAGACCGAATGAGCCAAATAATTTTTGTTCTCTTTGATAATTTTTCGAGCGAGGTTTCGCCAGCCAAATATTAAAAAATTACTTTGATGCAGAACACAAACCATTATTGTCTGTAATACAAATCCCTACAATCAAAGCCAAGTTCGGGGCATTTTGATAATTCTTGTCGACAAACGACTAAATGGATTATTTTGAATAAAGACTAAGGCTCAAAAATTCTAAGTCCTAACTGCGGCTTACAAGAATATCAACCCGATAAACTGAAGATATTTCGATAGTTCTTGTCGATAAACGACTAAACGAATTACTTCGAAAAAAACTAAGGCTAGAAAATTCTAAGTCTTAACTACGACTTACTGAAACTTTGGCCCGGCTTTCAGAAATTTCTTTAATTCCTGTCGGCAAACGGTTTCAAAGAATTACTGCAGACCTTAAGCTAAAAAGGTTGACAGATCCAAAGTCTTAATAAAGGACTTTCTGAAATATCAACCCATGGGAGGTATTTCGACAATATAAGTATGTTATGCAACAAGGTGTCGAGCCTGAGGTATCAAACACCTATGTATTTTAAGTTCACGATACGGCCTACTAAAGATATCGAATCAAGACAAGGAAGTTTCCATTAAAAAAAAAGATGAAATGAGTTCAGGGCATTCAACAGGCCCCGAAGGACAGAGATAACGACAAAAAAAAGAAGGAAGCATAAATTGAAACAACAACAACAAGATAAACTAGTCTTCGGCTCCACCAGGACCACCCTCGTCGGCTTGATCATTCCATTCAAAGGGATCCTTAGGTGCATTTGTCGCCAGTTCAAGAGGGTCCGCGCTCTAAGTCTCCTCTAGCTCCCCATCCAAGGGCCTAGACTTATCGTTCTCCAGAAGCCCACGCGTCCCCTCGCTCAAGTCTCCTTCCATCCCGCCGATATCTGAACGTTCTTCATCTCCTGAGATATTGGAGACGTCGACCACAGATTTTCCCTCATCGTTGCTGATCGCGACTTTTCTCCCACTAACCGACGGGTCCTTAGTCTGATCGCCTGAAGGCTCTCCGAGAGAGCGACTCGGATTCTGAAGGCTGATGGCCGTTTAGAGTCGATTAAATTGGTGTTCGACCCAAAAGGGTCTATCCTAGAAAGGAGATCTTTGGTGAGAAACAATGGCTCGAGAACCAGCGGGACATGGACAGATCAGATTCTGGAATGTCTCTGACTTCCAGACGGGCGGCTTCTTCCTTGAAGTTCTCCTCCTCAGCGGAAAAGAAGTCAATTTTTTCATACGTGATCTCACCACTCTTTCTCTTGAGCATCTGGAGGCACTTCCTCGTTTTGAAATCCTGGCTGTAGAGGCATCGAGAAATGTCAAAGGCTTCATAGCGAGACTCTCTCTCACGGATGTTGTTGAATCGGCGATTGCACTTGGCAATCATGGTGGTATGCATTCTAACCCATTCATGAGTGACCTTGAAACTCCGGGTCTTTGAGCCAAGCAGCCTCCATCGCGTGCCTTTCCTTGTCATTAGCCTTTTTTCGTTCAAGCTCGGCCTTCTCCGCCGCTAAGAAATCTTTCTCCCTGTGAAGCTCTTCCATCGTAGATTTGACCGTCCCGAGCACGCATTCCAGATAGTCAGCTCTCTTCTCCGGGACCTCGCTCCGACTAACGGTGTCATCTCATTCTCGAGCAATCTTCTCAGAGGAAGTCTTCATTTCTTCTTTCGGGGAGACGGTGTACCTCTTCTTGATCCAGACCTTTTTCTCGGCTTTTCCTAAGCGAGCAAATGTCGCCTTCAGCTCGGTATCGTACTTCTCTACCAAGAAGTTCATACTGCCGTTAACCTGCACGACAAAAGGGAACCACACACAACTCTTGGGTTACAGAACATTCCAAATAGTAGAAAGGGAAAAGACCGACGAAATATTTACCAGCAACTGGTTGCGGGAAGCATCGAAATAAGCGTCTCTGAACACCAGCTCTTCGACGGCCAGTAAATTGATTGGCCCACCTTTGATTGACGGACCAGGTTATCACATTCCCTTCCATTACGGATAAACGGGATGCTGGAATCGTACGAGAAGGAGACCTGGTCATGAAACGAGACCTTGGGCCTCCGAATAATCGCACCCCTTGAGCCTTCAGGAACCATTGACCCGCCTCCAGGGCTGGATTATTAGCCACAGGCGAGATCCCATCAACTCCAACCTGTTGGTCCTGATGACTGGGTTCCCCAAAGATTTGAGCTCCCGACTCCAACTCGAAGTCTCTTCTTCTCCCTCTTGCTCTTTCTCCCCCTCTTTAGTTTATCCGCTTCTTCAAAAGGAGGTTCTTCTCGCTCGAGTAAGGAATCAATTCTGACCTCAGTTTCTCCCGATGCAGTCGGCTCTCCTCCCGGACCTTCGCCTACAAATTCCTCCTGACTTGGAACGTACATCGTGCCGTCTCTTGGAATTAGGACGTTCACCGCGCTGGTTTCAGTCCTTTTCTTTGGTGGATCTCTTCTTCTTTTTCTTCTTTGGGCGCTCCCCCGATTGTGTTTTCTCATCGTCCCCTGACACATCCTAAGGATCCTCCGCAGCAGACAAGTCGTTTATTGCCTCTTCTTGCTCCTCCTTGGTCCGAGAATCTTCTCGTCGAGGCCCACGCTTCTGGTGTCCTTAGTAACAAGATGAGCTAGACTGAGGACCCGTAGGCTCTGACCCATCCAGGCCCATCCCATCGAGCATCGACATCAACCCAACTCGAGATGGGACCATCTGTCTTTCAACGACGATACTAAGATCTGAAAACTCCTTCATCTTCCTTGCCTTCGTCACTAATTGTTGCTCTCCCCTCGTGAAAAGCGACAAACACTTTTTACCGGAAAAAAAACTTGAGCTGGCACGTCGGAAATCCAATCACCTGCGCACAACGAAAAAATTAAGGCGAATAAGAAGGACGACGACAAAAGGAAAATAGATGGGAAAGAAACAAGAATCTGAAGGAGACTCAAGTTTCGCGATTACATTTAGAGCCCAAAGAATCCTTCCTCGCTGATCTCAGGCCAACGTTGATGGCTCAGTGCTTCGAGGGCTCGGTCATTGTCAAAAAAACTCCGGGAAAGTCTATTGTGTTCGGCTAATCAATTGCACGACAGAAGAAATCAGTTAAATCTACGACAGAAAACGTTTATTCAAAAACAGGGATATACCAATACGCCAATTCCAAAGAACTCTTGAGTTGTCGCTCGGCGGTTCTTCAAACGCAAACTCATCAGACTTGACGTAGAAGTAGTAGTGTTGCCATTCGGAGGTCTTGTTCATATGACTGGTGAGGATGATGTAATTAGGTCGCATCTTCAACGAATACATATCGTCTGGAATCGGCTTGATAAAGCACAACTCCTCGAATGCCTGTACGTTCAGCGATATGTCGATTTTGGCCGCCATCTCCAATAAAGCCACCGCGATATGGAAGGATCCGTTGAGAAATTGGTTGATAGCCACATCCCGAAAAAATATGTAGGACGTGATGAGTCGGGAATGGGAAACCAAAGCCTCGTATTTCGCTGGAAGTACGACTCATAGATGCGCTGATACCCCACTGGCGGCGACCAAGGTCTCTGAGCGTGTGTAGGAATGATGAACGTCACGCCTACATCATCTCACTCCCTAAGCAGTTTCTTCATGCTGCCCGGCGTCGATTGAGTTTCTAGTAATTTCTTCAAAGACTGCCCTTCACTTCTACGGGATGTAGTAACTCGGAAGCTATCGCCGGGAGTTCCACATAAATCCCACCCGGACAGTAGCGCACCGGAAAAAAAATTGGGACGAACTGATGAATCATCTAGGTCGCTGGAACCATCCCACGCTTCATTACCATCGTCTTTGCGCCTAAAGAGCCTTGCCGCATCGGCAACTAAAATCCTCTGCGACAAAATCATGTTCATCGTGTCCATCATCGCATGTCGATGGATGGGGCTAAAATCATCAAGAACCTCCTCACTGGCTGCCGCATCCTTGACAGGACTCGAAGCAGTGGCAACCACCTTTCCCTTCTCCTTCCGAGACAACTTCTTTGGCGGCATTATCGACCCGAATGAAAAGAATGAGGAGAGGCTGCTTATTTGTAAGGAAGAGGGAGGCGCATCTCCCCAAGGCGTGATGATTAGGTCTAGGAGGACCTAAATGGGCCTAAAAGCCTTTCAGCCGCCCATTCTTCATCACGACCTTTGGTCTTCTCGGCATAAATGGTCTTGAAAGCCCACTAAATACCCATCTCCCTGTCGCGGCTTTTCGAATTCTAAGCATAAAATCGATTCGGGACCTCATCGAGGGCCCAATTTATCTCGCGACAATCCCACTTCAGCCGACATAAACCAAATAAAAGCGACAGAAACCTAACCAATCGACTTAATGATTTAGGGGCTTTCATATCTTGACATTCGACTTAACTCTTGGGGACGCGCCGACTTAATGCTCTCAACCCAACCTGGATCAGAAGGAAATCCAATCATGTTGCTTGGCAAGACGAAAAAGCATTGACCAGGAGAAACGTGAAGAGGGGATTAAGGCAGGTGACAACTTATTTCCCCACACCAGACCGCCTATTTCCGAACCAGTCTGACAAATTCACCGAGATTGACTACGTCAATCACCAGTGAACTCGTGGGGGCTTACTGTAGGATGTGGATTGCATCCCCTTCAAGGCTCATGAAATAGGTGGCCTAGCCCATCAAATGTTGGGAGTTCGGCTTGATTTTCGGCTACTAGCATAGGGCTCGGCTCCAAATTACTTTTAGCCAGTGGAAGTCGCTTCTTAGTCGACTAACTAGGACGACTATCGGCTTGATGACGTGGTTCGTCAGCCTACACGCTCGACTCGACGAGTAAGGCCCATTAAGATAGGAGCGACTTAGGGCATTCAAGGCCTTCAGAGATTAAAGGAGTGGAAGGGCAAGAGGGAAGGAGAGACAGATATACAGACACACTCGGCGGCTAAAATTAGGGTCTCACTTTCTCCTTTGTATTCTGCCGACTTGTACTTCCCGGTTAGCTCTCCGAGCACCGGCTACTTTCTTTACCGTGTATTTCCACCTTTGTATATCGACAATCGTCATGCTATCTAATAAAACGTCTTTGCCCGAGCCACCAATGAGTTCGTCTCTCTTACTGGAATCCAACTAAAGTCGGTTAAAACACATGTACTCAAAGAAGGTATTTTTACACCTG
Source organism: Moricandia arvensis (assembly GCA_905132765.1). Taxonomy (NCBI): domain Eukaryota; kingdom Viridiplantae; phylum Streptophyta; class Magnoliopsida; order Brassicales; family Brassicaceae; genus Moricandia; species Moricandia arvensis. The sequence goes on along the minus strand of CAJHQP010000570.1, from coordinate 27,223 downwards.
ACTGTTACTTGTATGCATGATTCGCTTCGTGTGTTCTGATTTCTCGGAAACTCGTTCTTCGTAAGAGAAGATTCATTTCGCTTTATGCGGTTTGCATATCCAGCAAAGTGGCTAATAATAAGTATCAGAGATTTAACCTTTGGATACCAATCAATACGCTAAAATAAAACTATAAGATCTAAATAAATCAGAGTGTTTGATGTATTGCTTGCAGATTGAGAAAATCTCAAAATTTGGTGTCTGGAATAAAAAGGTTTGTTGCTGAGGTTCTATTTTTCTTTCTTCACTAGTAACACTATTTGCCTAGAATATAATTTGGTTTCCCTTTGGTGGGCAGTTTTGCAAGAACATTGTGTTAGCAGGAGTTGGCAGTGTGACTCTCTTGGATGATCGGTTGGTGACACCTGAAGCTTTCATGCCAACTTCTTGATCCTTCCTAATGAAAATGCTTATACAGGCAAGACCGTTGCTGAGATCTGTTGTGATTCACTTAAGGAATTTAACCCCATCGTCCATGTTTCAATAGGAAAAGGTTTCTCTCCCTTTTTGTCTGATTTTCTTAAGAGAGTAAAAAATGATTGGAATAATTTTAAGTCTCTGTCTTCGAATCCCAGGTTATTTGTCAACACTCAATGTTGGTTTTTTCAACCAGTTTGATGTTGTGGTTAGCGGCTACAGTTCCCGTGCACTAGGTACTGATTACTTCCTTTTCTTTAGTTGTTCCAATTGCTTTTGTCTCATGTGAACGTGCTATGCTATGCAGATAGCAGTTAATGAGAAATGTAGGAAGCTAGCAAAACGTGTGGCATTCTATACTATTGACCGTAGAGGCTCGTGTTGTGAAATATTTGTTGACCTGCAGGATTACAAGTATGCAAAGGAAATTTACTTGTTTTACTTCTTCCATGGTTCTATATGGCAATCTTTATGTTGTCATAATACTGCAGTATATTTATCTTTATATTGTTATGTTTTCCTGACACACAAAAATCTAGATGAAATAGTAGAGTGTGAACTAACATATCCAAATTTTGAGGTACAAATAAGCTTGACTTCTTGCTTTGCCTAAAACATACAATTTCATGTAAGTAAAAGTAATAGTAAACTCTTTGGCTATTTATTTAATTCAGGCGGCAGTTTCAGTAACATACCATTTTTTTTTATATTCTTGCAGTGATAGAGCTATTTAAGGAAACTGAAGGTCTCAAACCTGGAGAATATTCCCTTCTTGATCTCTCAAGAGTCTTGATATTTAGAAAGAAATCTGCAAGGGAAATGTAAGATACTCCAAACTTTCTCTGTATCCTCAACAATAACAATAACAAAGAACAAACTTTGTCACTCAACTTTGAGTATGGGCATGTTCGTTTGTCCGTCATCAAGATGGACCATCTAGATAAATCATCTAGATCGAACATTTAGATGAAATGAGAATTGATGTTCATTTTCTGTTTAAATGGGTATCATCCAAATGATCCATTAAGATGAGTTTAAATTTTTAGCCAAAATGAGACACATCCAAATGGCTCTTCCAGATGAGTTTACTTGGTCCATCCAGAAGGAGATGAGTATGTCCAAATTAATAAATGATGAATTTACTCTTATTCTAATAAATATTTATATTCAATTAAAACAAACAAATGATTATGATATAATTTATCAAAAAGCTTCAAAAATTATAGTTTCCAACCAAAATCGCAAATATATATTTTTCGCCAAAACCACAAAAATGCATTTTCTCGCCAAAACCGCAAAAGTATATTTCCGCAAAAACCACAAAAAGTATTTAGATGAAAAAAGGAACAATAGTTCATTTAGATAATCTATCTAGATGAAACCATCTGGATAAAGAAACGAATAGTTCCAAAATGAAGAATTGTGTTGACTGAGTTTGTATAAGCTGTCAGAGTGGATCATAAAATGGATGTTGGAACTTGGAACATGTCAATGTGGAGTTTTTGAGACAAAGAAAAATATATGAACAGAGCAGTTCATCAGGAAGCTGAAACAGAAGAATGAGACACAAGACTATGTTGTGTAGTTTAGAAGTTATGTTAGGAAGCAAGACTTGACGAGGAGCAGAAGCTATTGTGGCAAGTGTTGTGCTGAGTTTATTGAAGCGTTGATAAAGAGACCACGTGAAACTTTATGAGAAAGTCAAGTGGCCTTGATTTCAAGATAAGCCCACTTGCGAGTAGATGCGTACGTCTAGGGTTTTTGGCACTTGTTTAATTACCGAGAAACACATGACATGAAGACTCACGCGTCTAGGGTTTTATTGAGAAATGCATATGTATGTGTGTGACATCGTTCTACCAAAGTGTTGATAGATCTACTGGTGGTTTTGTTATAGCAAATTGTGCTCGTCGGAAAAGACAATGAGTAGTAGTTACTCTCATCATTGTAAATCTAGATAAGAGTGGTGGGCACGAGTGTGTGTGTTGGATTCCATATAGAAATCGTCTTTTGCGGCTTTTTCTAGTAAATGAATTTTGGACGTGGCACGGGATGTAAGAACCGGACCCCGTTAACAAATTTTATGTTTTCTTTACTTTAAGCTCCTATATACTCGCACATGAACAAAATTTCATAAGAATATGTAGACTAGCCATGAATTTGTTTTACACAAAAACATCAAGATGAATCATTTGGATGAATCATATAAATGGATCATCAGAATGGAGATGATAGATGGATAAACGAACAACACCGATGCATGTTTGAACAGTTGATAGTAAGCGAGAATCATATACCCGTTAGCGTTTTAGAGAGATTCATCTATGGTAAATTAAAATTCCCACCATCATGTGCCATCATTGGAGGGATTCTAGGAAAGGTTCTCCATCGTACTTGTCCTTAAACGTTTTAATTATGTGACTTACTTAGGTGAACTATTAAACTCAAAAGAAATTTTTATTACACAAACATAAGGTGATAAAAGCGATATCCAGGAAAGGAGAACCGTTGATCAACTTCTTCTACTTAGATGTAGAGGATGGGAAAGGTGTGATCGAGGACATACCATGCCTTGAATTGTATGCACTGATGAATTTAGCTATTAACATGCTCCGTTTATTGACTTATGTAAACTGAGGTACCCACTCTTTTTGTGTCAATACTTATGGTTTCGGTTATCGTTTTTGGCTTTGATTTAGTTGTCCTTTTGTTAGTGGCATCTCTGCAAGTAATAGCAACTTTGAAAGCCTCTAGAGTTTTCTATGTCATAAAGTTTTCAGGTGTTTTATGTTTGTGGAGCTATTAACTGCTAAACCTGATTACTCTCTTTTCGTAAATGTTTATAATTATAAATATAGGTTGGAAGAAAAATGTTGAACATCGTAAAATATACAAACTATGATTTGGAGATTCCTTTAGTTTTCCGTCCTTGATTCTTAAATGTAGACTAAAAATAGGGGGTATTAGTAATAAACCTAACTCACACCAAAAAATTATCTCAAGAGTGGAGGATTGCCACATCTATAATATCTCTCTCCATAGCCCTTCACCTCTGCAATTGCATGGGAGAAAATTTGGACTCGTGGAAAATAATTAGAAAAACGCATATTTACACAAACCAATTATATCTTTTTTAACTTTTTCATGTTTTGGGGTAATGCTCAAAGTTAAAATTTCAGACTATGCTCATCTCCTATTTGATATTTCATCTCGTCCACCACCGTTCATCTTCATCACTGTGATTCCGTGAAACTTACTCTCACAGTCATAAACTCAAACATAACAATAATACATATCCTTACAGTCAGAGAATTAAATTTCTCATTTATTCCTATGGGTAACGTCTTCTTCCGTTCGGCCATCAAAGCTTTCTTAAAAATTAACTCCCCTGTGACACTGAAACTGTAAACCTTCAACTAAAACCAGTATATAAATACTTCCGTAAATCTCAGGCTTCTCTTATTTTCCTATCATGTTACTAAGAACTACCAAACACACCGCTTCAATGGAACTGAAACCGATGATTCCCAGCTCCACCACTCTAACCAATGTGAGCACATCAATCCCGGGGGAATCAACCATCGCTTACATGGTTACAATACCATAGAAATCAACCAGCCAATTTCCTATGAATTTGAAGTTTAAGTCCAAGAGTGGTCAAATAAGGGTTCCATCTATGCTTCAACAGAAAAGGAACATACTTTTTCCAACACCACCACTCAGGCGGACTCGAGCACGACAATATTTTCGAAATCCAAAATTTGCTACATGGTTATGACCCCGGAGAGGACGAGAAGCAAAGAACCGACAAAGTTGACTATCACAGTCACGGCGAGGTTGAGCACATGTTCAGTCGATGTGTTCTCTCTTCAAATCATCTTTTGAAGAACACATTTCTTCCTCTATCCCTTTTCTTCTTGCAATGGTCTTCCCTTTTATTCTTATACATTTACATCTTTCAAAATTGTGTTTTTTTTTTCTTTAAGCTGGCTCATAAGAAACGCACATATGATGGTGAAAATGCACAGTTGTTGGTGACAGTGACAACTTTATTCAGATATGACAAAAAGAAGGTTGACACAAAAGAAGCTACACTAGGGGAGGGTAAGCTACATGAAGTGATAACAAAGAAATAATTAGATGATGATCATGTCCTTTACATATTAGGAACTTGCAGTATCTACCACCTCAGAGCAACCTTCCTCGCTTACATCCTATAAACTTTAGGTATAACCTTGGTTAAACGTTGAGATTAATAAGATCTCTTTTATAAAGAAACACTTATCATTATTTCAGTTCATTGACATGTTTTATCCTACCTTTTTGGATGTTGCTCAATCACAAGTACTTTGATCATGAAATACATTCATACTATACATGCTCAACCAAGAATTGTTTCAGGAAATGAACAATATATGGATTTCTCAAATGCCAAAGACTTTACACGTGCTTCTTTTGTCATTAAAATATATACAACTGAAAGTGTGGATAACAATCCAAGGGATTTTGAAGATATAAATTATCCATTAATGGCGACAACTCAAATTGACGAGTTAAACGATCTGTTGGAATTGACTTTCAGCAATCAAGCTCAGAAGAGTACATGCTTCCAACCAGCTCATTCTTGGTCTAATGTTGAACCAGGCATCATCAGCATAACTGATGGTGAGGAGGTACTAAACACATATACTCTCATGGACCAGGTTTAAGCATCAGTGGGGATCAAAGCTGAAGATAGGTTGCTTTCCCGAGTAAAATCTACTAAAATGACTTGATTTTGGTGCAAATGATATCTCTTTTAATTCTGTCTTGATCTGTTTTTTTTCTGGCTACGCAGTTTCTTCACTTTCTGTTTTTAGTGGTTTGGGATGAAACTAAGTTTGGTTTTATCTCCTTTATCTCTGGTGTTGGCTTCATAGGTGGATTAATACCACCATGGATACACATCTCTCTAATCTGATGAGAAAACATCTCTGACATTCAATGGATCTATTATTCTGGCTTTTAGTACGCTCACTCTCCTTAGGAATTCCCAAGTAACTATTAAACTCTTCTTCAGTATCTGATGAGAAGAGAACTCTTCTTCTCAATGTCTAGCGAAATAAAAATCCTAGGCCTTTATGTTTAGATGATGCCTTCCCTAGATGCAGGTTATGATTATCACAGTGTTTCCATAGCATTATATATAGATGAATCTGATTTAAGAGTTCTCTTAATCCATGGATACTTCTATAATCCTAATGCTCACTTGGAAGTTAAAAGTTTAGGTTTTTAAAGGTAAAAAGAGTTCTTCACATTGTGGAGTTGTGATACACTGATGCAAGTGTAATACTCCAAGAAGAAACAATGGAAGAAGATTATGGAAGCAGAGGAAGTGCTGAAACAAGTGGAAGAGGAGGGAACTTTGAATGGATAGAAGTTAATAAAGAAGTGAAATACGCAGGCGCTATTAGAGTCTTTGCAGTTACAATCTGTAGACTGTTATATAGTATTGTAATTGATTCTTTTGGACTTATCACCTGAATTGTGATCATTGTTTTAGCAGTAGAGGTTTATACCTTGAGGCGATCTTCGTGTGTGAGGATTCGCGAGAGAAGCGATTGTTATCAAGAAGATACAATCGATTCTTAAGTGCTATTGTAAGGTTGTTCTTCAGTGTGAATCGTTATCAGAATACAAGTTGGGATTTACCATTTTGAATCTTAACAACTGGTGCACTTGTGATCGGATTGATCGACAAGATGGCGAGAGCGTCGACAACGGAGTTGAAAATCGATGAGATGGAGAAATCAATCAAGGAGATCCACAAGGAACTCAAGGTTTTTGGCGATGGATGTAAGATGCTAGTCACTTCAAGAAACGAGATGGAGAAGAAGATCAATTAGTCTTTTCAGCAGATGTAAGCTTTGGAAAAGAGGTTCGATATGCTCGAGAAGCATATGTTTACCTTATCGGAAGCAATCTGGAGGATTGAATCGAATCAAACACAGGAGAAGCCTCACGGAAAATCCAACGTTTCTTCATCGGAGCCTCAGATCCAGGTACCGAATCCTACTATTCAGACTGTACAGGGGAATGACCAGCTAGGTTATCGGGAATTAGCGTACCTCTGGCTAATAGGGAGACTTGCTGAGAAATATTGAATTACATGTGTTTGATGGTGTGAGACCGTACGGCTGGATATTTAGTGTGGAAAGATACTTTTGTGTAGTCCACAATACAGAAGAACAAAAACTGGAACTGATTTCTCTGAGTTTGGAAGGGAGAGTGCTCAAATGGTTTAAAGGAGAGGTAGTGGAAAAGAGATTTATAGACTGGACGGATTTCAAAGAACGGATGTTAGCTAAATTTGCAGTGTCCATTGACGATGAACTGGGAAAAGGCTATACAGTATCACGCAAACAGGATCCATTCAAGATTATATCAGTGAGTTTGAGGAGTTAAGAGCACAAGTCACGGGTATTGATGAGAAGAATCTGGTTAATATATTCTACAAAGGTCCCAAGAAGGAGATGAAAGAGGTAATCAGACTTAACGAACCAAAGGGTTTAACAGCTCACAAGGCTGCAGTGGTTCAAATGGAAGACAATTTACTTTCTCAGTCTCTGAGTGCAGTTAAAGGAGTTCCTAGTAAGCAGGACCGAGCTTACACTGACATTCCGTTTAAGTCAGCTACAGTCAACCAGAAACCACAACAGAAGGCAAAAAAACAACAAGGACATAAGCCACAAGTTCGACCTCCCCTTCATCTTTCTGATGCAGAGCTCCAATATCGCAAGGATAACCACCTTTGTTATAAATGTGCTGGCAAGTACTCTCGAAATCATGTCTGCCCCCAACATGGGGTTACAGGTAATCACGTTGATTAAGGGCATTGAGATGGAAGTATTGGATGGATTTGGAGAAGAGACATGAGAGACCATAAATGACCAAGAAGTACATCTGATGTCAATGTCTTGCAATGCGTTTGTGGGAGTGGATTCTCTGACCACAACTAAGATTCGTGGCAATTTGGTGAAGCATTAGATTACAGTTTTGTTGGATAGCGGAGCAATGCACAATTTTATATCCCCATCCTTGGTTCAACGAGCCAAACTCAAGATGAATCATAACAAGGGATTGAATGTTCTGTTGGGTACTAGTATCACTGTGAGTGGGTGGGGAATCTGTAAGACAGTTTCTTTCCAAATGAAAGGGATTCAGTTTACTACAAACTTCGTAGCTTTGGAGTTGGGAGGAGTCGATGTGGTTTTGGGCATTCAATGGCTACAAACTCTAGGGAAATGTCAAGTGGATTCGGACAAACACGAAATGAGTTTCCAATGTAAAGGTAGACAAGTGACATTGTTGGGAGACTCGGGTCTTCAAGATAACAAAGTATCTTTTAAATCATTAATATCCACAACTCTAGTGGGGAAGCGAGGAGTTGAGCTTTAGTTTGGTAATCACCTGGTGCAACAACAAGTAGTGGCACCAATTCCTGTGCGGATAATCACGGTTTTGGAACGCTTCACGAAAGTATTTGCACCACCAGTGGAATTACCACCTCTACGTGGAAAAGAACATCTAATTACACTGAAGACAGGAACTGAAGCAATCAGTGTAAGGCCTTATCGCTATCCTCAAGTGAATAAGGCAGCCATGACTTCAATGGTTAAAGAGATGCTTGAATTGGGTATTATTCGACAGAGTACCAGCCCCTTTTCGAGCCCGGTACTACTGGTTAAGAAGAAGGATGGCTCGTGGCGTTTGTATCAATTATAGAGCACTCAATAGGGCCACGGTACCGAAAAATGCCCCATTCCGATGATAGATAAATTCTTAGACGAGTTACACGGGGCTACTAAGCTGGACTTACGTGCGGGATACCATCAGATAAGAATGGTTGAGGCAGATGTACTGAAGACAGCTTTCAGGACTCAAGATGGCCATTACGAGTTCTTTATAATGCCATTTGGCCTTACGAATGCTCCGGAAACGTTTCAGGCATTGATGAACGACTTGTTCAGACTGCATTTGGGTGTTTTGTTTTTTTTCGACGATATCTTGGTTTACAGTAAGACTGTTGAGGAGCATGTACATCATTTGGAGTTGGTTCTGGAAATTTTGGAGAAGAACACTCTTTTTGCTCATCAGAAGAAATGCGTATTCGGCCAGTCTCAAGTAGATTACTTAGGCCATATCATTACGGCTGATGGTGTGTCTACTGATCCTTCAAAGAAATCGGCAATGAAGTTGTGGCCTACTCCTATAAACATTAAACAGTTGAGAGGTTTTTTAGGCTTAACCGGATATTATTGCAGCTATGTCAAAGGCTATGGTATCTTAGCTAAACCACTTATGGAATTACTGCAGAAAGACAAATTCCAGTGGACACAAAAGGCTCAACAGGCGTTTGACTGACTAAAGGAAGCCATGATGTCAGCTCTGGTTTCGGCATTGCCACATTTCGAGAAGTTGTTTGTTGTGGAAAATGATGCTACAGGTTTTGGTTTGGGTGCAGTGTTAATGCAGGAGCATAGGCCTATTGCCTTCTTCAGTCACGATTTTGTTCCACGTGTACAACAGAAACCAGTCTTTGAAAGGGAGCTTATGGCTGTGGTGATGGCAGTAAATAAGTGGAAGCACTATTTGTTGGGGCGTAAGTTTGTAGTCCATATGGATCAGAAGAGCCTGAAGTTCTTACTAGAAAAAACGGATGTGAATATGGAGTATTAGAAGTTCTTGACTAAACTAAGGGGGTTTGATTTTGATATACTCTACAAACTAGGGATCGAGAATAAATCAGCAAATTCTTTGAGTAGAAGCTCCAGTCCACCGGAGACTAGGAGTGAAACTTCATTTCTGGCCATTACTATACCTTCAGCGATACAAATTCAGGATTTATATCAAGAGATTGAACAAGCTCATAGTATTCAGGCCACCACTGCACAGTTACAGCCAGGTACAGCAGCTAATCTGAATTATGCAGTGATTGAGGGCCGTTTGTTGTATAAACGAAGACTGGTCATCCCTATGTCCTCTCAGTTTATATCTGTGATACTTTCGAGAATCATGATGGACTCTTGGGGGGGAATTCTGGGGTGTTCAAAACAGTTAAGCGCATTCAGCGTCTATTTCATTGGGAAAGATTGCATAAAGATGTTCAGCGCTACGTGGCAAAGTGTAAGGTCTGTCAAACACATAAATTATCAACATTGTCACCAACAGGACTACTTCAGCCACTTCCTATTCCTTCAGCTGTGTGGGAGGACATTTCGATGGACTTTGTGGAAGGTCTTCCAACATCTCATGGTATCAATGTTATTTTTGTTGTGGTGGATCATCTGTCTAAAAGTGCAAATTTTATTGGACTTAGTCATCCATTTACAGCTTCTGATGTGGCTAAGAAGTTCATTTATAAGGTCATTCGCCTTCACGGTTTTCCTCGCTCAATTGTTTCCTATCGGGATAGAATCTTTCTCAGTCTATTTTGGAAAGAAAATTTCAGTTTGGTAGGCACCAAACTTCGCTATAGTATTGTGTTTCACCCTCAGACAGACGGGAAAAATGAGGTGGTTAATAGGACTTTGGAGTCTTATCTTCGTTGCTTCACTTCTTCTCACCCATGACGTTGGTTTAAGTTTCTGAGTTGGGATGACCTGTGGTACAACACTTCCCATCAGACCTCTCCCAACACCTCTCCTCTTAAGGTATTGTATAGTCGCGATCCTCCAGTGTTGTTACGGCATGAGGAGAAGTCTACGAACAATTTCGAGTTGGAAGAGATGTTAAAGACTTGGGACTCTATATTGTTGGACCCAAAGAACCACTTGATCAAAGCTCCGCAGTTGATGAAGAACAATGCAGACAAGCATATGCGTGACGTTGAGTTTGAAGTGGGTATGTTTGTATTTCTCAAACTCCGACCGTACATGCAACAGTCGGTGGCAAGGCTGGTCTGTCAAAAGTTTTCTGCTAAATGTTTCGGGCCTTATGAGATATTAGAACGTATCGGGAAAGCTTCTTACCGTTTGCGTCTTCCGGCGGAGTCAAAATTACATTCGTTTTTTTCATGTATCTCAGCTGAATCGTGTGTTGGGTTCTGCTCATCAGGTTTCTGTGTTGCCTCCGGTTTTTGATGATTTTCACGACATGTTGGTGCAAACTGAGGCAATATTGGCTACTCGCTATAATGAGACAGTAGGGTTGGAGTGGTTGGCTAAGTGGCAGGGCTTACCATCTCATGATGACTCTTGGCTAGTAGCTAGGGAATTCAAAAGAGATTTTCCAGACTTTAAGCTTGTGGACAAGCTTAATGTTGAAGGGGGGGGGGGTTATTGATACACTTATGCAAGTGTACTACTCCAAGAAGAAACAAGGGAAAAAGATTACGGAAGCAGATGAAGTTCTGAAACAAGTGGAAGAGGAGGGAACTTCATATGGATTGAAATTAAGAAAGAAGTGAAAGACTATGGCGCTATTAGAGTCTTTGGCAGTTACAATCTATAGACTGTTATATAGTATTGTAATTGATTTTTTGGGTTTATCACCCAAATTTTGATCATTGTTTTAGCAATAGAGGTTTATACCTTGAGGCGATCCTTGTGTATGAAGATTAGCGAGAGAAGCGATTGTTATCGAGAAGATACAATCGATTCTTGAGTGCTATTGTAAGGTTGTTCTTCGGTGTGAATCGTTATCGGAATACAAGTTGAGGTTTACCATTTTGAATCTTAACATGTTGGTGCGAAAAGGCAGCAGAATTGGATTATTTAAGTTGGAAGTAGGACCTGAATGGAGAAGGAAAACCAAAGATTCTCTACAATGGCTGGACCGGTAATGGAAAAAACAAGCGAGATGGTGGTGCAGAGCTGCATTTGAGAGTAAAGCTCGATCCTGGTCCTGGATATGTTTTCCAATTCGAGGATGTTAGTACTTAGTGTCAGAATGTGGGAAACTCATTAGGAATAGATTCACAGAGCGGGTGTTTCAGTCCATATACGAGTTAGCATTGGTCTAGAATAGGTAGGAGTTGTCTAAGGTACCTTAGGAAAATGCAATGAGAGAATGGTATAATTCTAAAATACGAACCAGATGCAAATAACACATTTCAATAACAAGTTCTTTGCTGATAAATAAATTTTAAATGTCTAATTTGAACAATGAATTTAATTTTTAAATCTAAAATAAACCAAAAGCAAAACATCAGAATTGTAACAAAGCGTCGAGAACAATTTCAACGAAATAAATAGACAAAACATTATTTTTACTTACTTGCAAATTGTAAACGTAATTATAATAGACGTATATGAATCGTGATGCTTAAGTCTATTTCTCTTTATAGTATAGATCCTTTCAAATACTGATTTGTTTACAGCAAGAAGAAAAATTATTTTACCTCTTTAATCAAAAAAAAAAAAAAAAAACTAACTCATGCAAAACTAGAGCATCACATCAAAATATTTTCATCATTCATTTAAACATTCATGAATATATAGTAGAATAATTTAAAATTAATAATTTAAGTCAAATTAAATTATATATCGGTTCACCCATCGATTCAACCAGTAGTCGATTCCGGAGTTTTAGCATTTTTTGAAAATTTTATTGGGTTTTAAATAATAGAGTTTTCCTACAACTCAAACCGAATTACATATTAGCTCATCGTCTTTTCTGGTTCGACAAAGGATCTAGGCCGGGTTTAAAAACACTGCAAATGTACATAATAAAAAGTTATGAAAAATTAAAACCAAATCAATAAAAAGAAAGGAAATTCAAATACAACTCATGCATCTATTTAGTTAGTATATTTGGTATTAATTGGTATATCGAAAATATGTATCTTACACTATATATTTGATTTTAGATATTATTTTAAGAAATAACAATAAAAAATTACAAATGAATTTTACCTTAAAGAAAAATAAACAAAAATACAATATTTTTATGCTTATGTAAATTTGTATAAGTTACATTTAATTTAGAATCAAAATAGAACCATTTAAATAAGAATTTTCTAAATCTTATTAATCCATCTAGTTGGCCTAAATTACAGATTAAATAAATTTATGAAATAATGATTATTTATAATGTATTTAATATTAATTTATACAATTTAAATTTTATTCTTAAATATGTACATATATACAAATATTTGATTAATGTACTAATAGGCTTCACTATTATATGTTAAGAATATAATATTTTTTCCTTTGCATAATAAAATTTTATAGGATTATATTAAGGGAAAATCTCTCAAATAGAGTTTTTTGAAGTTTTTATCACAAAATAGACCTTAAATGATCAAAATAGACTTTTTATTTTGAAAATTTTAATATTTAAAAAAATAAATTAAACCTTACCTCCAAAACCCCACCCATAACTCTAAGCCCTAAATCTAGTTTAGTTAATCCAATGGGTACAAGTATATATTTACACTCTTTAATAAAGTCTATTTTGATCATTTTTCTCCTTGAATGATATTTTGGGGACAAAAACTTTTTAAGGTTTATCTTAAGGTATTTCTCTTATATTAAATATACAACCCATCAAAAAAAACATAACCAATTATATGGAGCAATATCTTACTCTTCTTAAAAAAAAACTTAACAAGGTTACCAACCAACCAAGTTTAACAAGGGAACAATTTTTTTAAAAACAGATATCCCAAACAAAACTTAATTTATCCATATACATAAAGAATTGTTTTCTCTCTCTTGGATGCGCCATGTCATCAAATGAAGAATCATGAGAGCGCCATGTGTCATCTTCTTCATAAAGCTTGCTTCGTTTCAGTTCTGATACGTGAAATATAATTCTTGGGCCTCATACTTAATAACTTTGGCCCAAACGCATCGTCACTTTCTGATACAAACTTCTCTGTTAGTGTTAATGCATCTTCTACTTCGTCTTTCCTGCAGACATTATTGCGTCAGACATCCATGGCGTCTAATAAAAATCTCAGAGAGTCAGTTCTTCGTTCTTAATCGGGTCGATTAGCGTTGTTTTGTCTGTGAATATTCTCCTCCAATGCGTTAGGAGTTCATTGATTCATCATCATCAACGAGTTCATAACTTTACAACCACGATTATGCATTCAATGACTCTTCATCCTCATTCAGACGATGTATCAACACTTATAAAAGGTCACCACTCATACATTAGAATCATCCTCTCAATTCGAAAAACTATAGATTGTTCTTTCTGATTATAATGGCTAACCAATCCACTTTTCTCTGTGATTTGAAAGCTGGGCGTTGTTCTTCGATGGTTGGAGTCCGACTACTGGGATTCTGTGAAGCGAAAAATGTCTGCCGCGGTGGCAAATTAGTGGGAGTTGACATATTTTCATCAACTCACAGGTATCCCATTCTTCAGTGTCATGAACACCTTTTATTTTTATAATTATGACGATTAAACTCATACATATGTGAAACTCTATTCTAAAATTTAAATCAAATTCCTTTGAATGTTGAATATTTAATCCGTTTGTTTGTTGTTGTTCAACACATCTACATGGGTCCTTACCTCTTCCACTGGCTCCGTAAGCCTATTACTACTTTTAGCCATTGATGCTTCAGCTTTTGCTACTTTGTTCTCTGGTGATGTTTCGAGTTCTTTCTCTCTCTTTGTGGTGGTTTTATTAGAATCATCATGGCCTTCAGAGGACTCAGCTTGCTGCTTTACTGGCTTCTCCTTCTGTTCAGAATCTTCCTCTCGGATGTTGAATGTTTTTTGTTCTCTTCCACATATATCAATCCTCCAGCATTCGTTCTACAGCATCCACTACGTAACTTATATTTGTCGTCTCCAACTCCGTAAGCGAGATAAAGCATGTGTGGAGAACGACGTTATTGTAGTCAATGTTTAAGGTGACGTTATATTCCTCAGAGATAAGACTCCGTTAAGTTCCTCAGGCTATGTGGGAACCGAAATTCTCACCATCGATTTTCGTTGATTTAGGAAGGCCAAGTAAACCTATCTTTCCCAGAGATCCCGGATTTCTTCTAGGCTAAAACGTCTAGCGATCAAACAATGAGAAAAAATGATATAATAATGAATTGATTAAACAAAAAGGGAGCAAAGAAGATCTTATTATGAATATGTGATTTGAGCGTTGCAACAGGTAAAGCCTTGGCAGAAAGACCCATCGGTGAGTTCCTAGTTCTAACCTTGTAAGACTTGATTAACCCAGTTGAGTCGCAACTCGATAGTAGAAAAACGGAAATATGCCTAATTGCCCTAAGTGCTATGCTTGCTCTGAGCAAAGTTCTTTTTGTGTGTCTGCATATTCAGCCTTGAAGCACTTATATACTTCTCCCAGAGGCGGTTTTCTCTTTCCCCTTGTGCCCTCGGTCGAATTTATCGTTTTACGGAAATCTTCCATTTTCCTTCGATCTTCGTGATTATCTTTGGAAACTTAAAATTTATCTTCTGAACTTAACATTTATCTTTTTCTGCAACATAAAAGATAGACTATCATAATGATTGGGCTTGATTTCGTGTAAAACCGCGAGTGGGCTTTTAGCCGAGTTTTAGACCTCCTCGGGCCGTTTTTTGACTTAAGCGTTTTTACGATTTTCGCGAAAGAGCACTTCCGAAATGACGTTGATTCCGAAGAGTTCAAACTCGTATAGTGGAAGCAACTTTAGGTGTTTAGTTAACCGTTGCCGTTTTACACGATCAATTCGAACTTTTATATGAGGAAATGGGTTCTTGCAGTAAAGCTTCAACGGCACCTCCGATCGAAAAAAAAACAAGAACAATTTCTATCTGATCTCGAAGGAGAGAGCTACAAGGACGGGGTGAGGATGGATAGGTTGACCCAACTCGCCGAATGTGCGAGTTGGATTGCTTGTTCGACCCAACTCGCTTGTTCGACCCAACTCGCTTGTTCGGCGAGTTGGGTAGGTCAAACTCGCCGAACGGGCGAGCGGCGAGTTGGTCGGCTCGTGTGGCCCAACTTTCCCGTTCAGCGAGTTGGACGACTTGCTTGGTGCAACTCGCCCGTTCGGCCAGTTTGACGATCGAGCCTTATAGTCGTTTCATTGTTTCGATGCTCGTGGATCCGTCTGTCCGAGGCCTAGAATAACCTTTCTCGAGGATTTATCGTGTGAACCCTCTTTCAGAGTTCATACGAAACTCGATTTCGAACTTCCCGCTCTTCTTCTTTCAAAATATTATCTCTCCTTTTCCAAAGCGGACATTTCCTGGGAAGTTTCTGACTTTGATTCTGCTGTGACCGATTTTGACCCCAACAGTTCGCCCCTCCCCCCCCCAGCTTGTTAGAATCGTGATGTTCTTGCGAATGGTTTAGGCATGTCAGGTAAGTTAGCAGGAATCCAAAGTCTGAAAATCCAAATAAATTCTCTTGTCTGTAAGTATGTGGAATAAGTTTTCAAAATCTTTACTTGCTCGTTTCCACAAACTCTTTTCCAAGAAAAAAAATATATATTCCTCTTTTCTCTCCCCTTGGTAAATTATTTTTTGATCATCTCTTCAAGGAGAAAAGCTTCCACCAAGTCTCTCCATGACCGTTCCGTTCCTGACAGCTCTAGCTCGCAACACAACAAGGTTGGGACAAAGGTAGAATTTGTGAAACACTTGGTCGATCCTGAGGAGGCCGATGCCTACAGGGCGGCCAGGGGCGAAGTAAAGCCTCCTAGGCCCGGGACGTGAGCTCCTCCTCGGTTTCATGCTAACCTTTTGGATGGTTGTCCGAGAAAGAGCTGCCCCAATGGGCTTGCTGCCATTCGGGTCTTCTGCCAAGTTCCGAAATTAGTTGAGGTTCATCTCCCAGAAGCTAGGGAAGTTTCTGAGTCTCAGCCCGAGGGCTTCTTCACATGCTATGAGGCGTACTTGATGCAGTACCATCTATGGTTTTCCATTCCTGAAGCCATCGTGCAGCTTTTCAACCGATTCAAGCTATCGATCTGTCAGATAAACCTGTGCGGTTTGCAGTACATCGTCGGGATTTTGGCGCTGAGTTATGAACTGGGTATGACCCTTGACTCTGACAAACTTGAAGCCATGCTGAAGCTCTCGGGGAATTTGGCCGTAGTTCAGCTGACGCCTCGGCCGGGCATGACAATGATAATGGAGTTCATGTCAAACTATCATGACTGGAGAGAGTACTTCTTCTTTTTCTGTGTTAACGACGCATCCGTAGAAGTGAACGACATTCCCATCTTTAGGACTAGATGGGGTCGGAAAGGTAATCCCGATCGAGTGTCCTCCATTTTCGGTTTTGATGATGTTCGATCTTACGTGCTTGTTTTTTTTTGCAGAGACTAATCCTCTTCCTCCGAGTCCAGAGGACTTGAACACCATCTGAGACTTTCTCCATGGATGTCCATCCTTTTGGGCCACGTTTACCCCGAAGCGGGTTCGCCATGTTGTTGATCTCCACAGTTTTCGGTTTCACCGGACTTCCCGATTGAGGAAGGGTCGGAGTCAAGCATGGATGGGTTCATTCTGTGTGAGGTTCGAGCGAGGAGGTAAAGGTCTAAGTCTCGCAAACACAAACACGTCGTCGTCGATGATGAAGTGGCCGACGAGAAGTGCTTTCCTGACAATATACTTAGAGACTATCTCAACAGTCAAAGTACGCGGGAGTGGTTGTCCTCCTTCATTCTCCAGTTTCTGTAGACCAGCTGAAAGTATTTATGCCTTTTCTTTACTCTAAGGTTCAATTTCAGGAGTTACAGAAGGTTACTACCCCGGAGGAAATCACAAAAAGGTCTTTGCTCTGCCATTAAGAAACAGTCCAAGGCCTGATGGTTCCTCTGTGGGATTTCTGAGATCTTCCTGGTCAGTGGTTGGTAACGATATTATTGCTGGTGTTCATGATTTTTTCAGAAAGGGAAGACTTCTTAAGGATCTCAACAACACTGCTATTACACTTATCCCCAAGAATCCTCAGGCTTGTCATCTTAGAGATTTTAGACCCATCAGTTTCTGCAACATCATCTATAAGGTTATCTCTAAAATCATAGCCAATCGTCTCAAACCTTCTTCCAAGAATGCATAAGCAAGAACCACACTGTTTTTTAAAAGTCAGAAGCCTTGGCGAAAATGTTCTCTTGTCTTCCGAAATTATAAGGGATTATACAAAGGCTGCTTGTGTGAAGAGTTCTATGCTCAAAGTAGACATAAGGAAAGCATTCGACACAGTGTGTTGGTATTTTCTAATGTAATTACTAGAGGCTCAATAATTCCTTCATGTCTTTAGAACATGCATTCGTGAGTGCATAACAACTCCAAGTTTTCAATGTCGATCAATAGCGAGCTAGTGGGATTTCTTTAAGGAAATAAAAAGCAAAGGCAAGGTGACAGCCTCTCTCCTTATCTATTCATTATGGTGATGGAATCCCTATCAAAAGTCTTAGAGAAGGCTATAGGTGAAGGCAGAATAAGGTTGCATCCAATTGTGAAGATCCTAGGATCACTCATTTGCTATTTGTGGATTATCTGTTAGTGTTCTCTGATGGCTCTTGGCATTCATTGTGGTGTATCTAAACAGTTATGGTGGAATTTAAAAGGATAAGTGGTTTGGAGATGAATCCTGCGAAATCTGAAATCTCCTTTGGCGGATACTAACTCTTGAGGTTGTTGTATTAAGTGATTTGACTGGGTTTAAGCTTGGTACATTTCCTACAAGATATCTAGGCTTGCCATTGAAGCCAGGGTGGCGTCTTACTCTTGCAACTCTACAACCTCTTATTGATAATATCACAAGTAACTGCACTCATGGATAGTGAAGTATATATCATTTGCGGGTGCGGTTAGGCATATTGCCTCAATTATTTAAGGAATGGTGAATTTTTGGAGCGCTGTGTTTGTGTTTGTGTTTGCGAAAGCTTTTTATGCAAAAATTGACTCTATATGTGCTATATTCTTATGGCGGAACTATACTAGTTCAGCCAGAGGTTCGCATGTTGCTTGGTCTGATGTTTGCAAGTCTAAGACTGAGGGAAGGCTGGGTACAAGATTGCATGAAGATGTTGAGACAGTTTTTCGGCTTAAAAGGGTCTAGAATTTCTTCACTTATTCAGGTTCATTATGGGTTGCTTAATTGAAAAACAAAAATTTCAAGAGGCTGGGATTTTGGATGACACAGGACTTAACTCGTTTTCTCTGCAACGATACTTAGTATGCTAGAACTCAAGCATGTTCTCAAGGAGTATATGCGCTGTGTAATTGGTAATGGTTAAATGGCAACATTCCGGTTTGATTCTTGGACTGCTCTAGGACCACTTATTGACATTGCAGATCAGGGAGGGCTTCAATACGAGTAAGGAAGGGATCCAAAGTGATTGATGCTACTAGACATGGTTATTGGTTCGTGCCTCCTTTTAGGTCTAATGAACTTCAGGCTATACAAGTGCAGATCACTAACATTCATCCTCCTGATCATACACAGGGCCTTGGCGTTTTTCAGTGGGGAATAGCAGATGGAACTTTTGGCTCATTATTCTCTTCCAAACTAACTTGGGAGTATTTGTGGGATCATTATCCTACGGTCTACTGGTACAAGGTAGTTTGGTTCAAACAACACATACCAAGGAATTCTTTCATGGCTTAGTTAGCTTTGCTTAGAAGGCTTCCAACAAGAGACAGATTACAACGATGGGGATTGGATGTTCCCTGAAATTGTGTGCTCTGTTCTAATGGTTGGAAATTCTTTATCATCTGTTCTTTGATTGTGAATTTTCCTCTTATATCTGGCAATCATTCGCTTCTGGTATATGGGATGATCCTCCCTTGGATTTACACTCTTCATCAGCTTGGATTATGCAACAACGCCAACCTCGTAATGCCAACACCATTGCGGTTATCAAACTCATCTTTTAGTCCTTGATCTACCTTATTTATAAAAAGAGAAATTCATGCATCTTCACCACCATCTCATTTCTCATTCACGTTATTCACCTTGCTCTTGACAGGTGTCTCCGTGACATGCTTCTCTCACTACCGCCATGTCCTGCCCAAGAGCCATCACCACCGCAACTCTACCTCTCAATCTACTGGCCTCCTTGACAAGCTCCTCTCCTTCTTGTCATCTATTTTTTTCCTTGACTTGTGTTGTTGTTCCTATTAAATATGTTGTTTGCAACACTGAAAATTCCAAAATTCGTATAAAGCTTAACATTTTACCAAAAAGAAAAATATTTGTATTAACATAATCTCAAACCAACATAGTTATTATTACCCCTTCTCCAATCCGAGTAAGCCTCTTCTAAATCTTAACACAATCTCAAAAACTTTAATCAATCTAAGTGTCACCAGCATTATATTTTGTGTGAACTTAACTCACATATCACAATTTTCTAAGAAACATATATTTACTATCAGAATTAAGAAAAAAAATATTAAAAATGTGTAAAATAATTACTGTTTTATGATTCTTTTAATGGTGAAATATGCATATAATATCTGAAAAGAAAAAATATACAGTAAAAGGTATTATTGTAAATTCTTATTTATATTTATAAATACTATTTCAAATTTATAAATTATTCGTTTAGTTGGGCAGGTTTTCCCCTAGTTTCTTATAAATAATAGCAGCTTCCACACAAGAAGTTCCTAACTACAAATTAACCATTTACATCATAATCCAGGTCAAGCACACAACGAAAACCTCACAAATTGGCAAATACAGTGTCAAAAAGTTAACGTATAATGACCTACATTTACCCATACAACAAATACAACATAAAGACCACAATTCAATAAACAAAATTTCATTGTGTTCGCAACAAAAATACCCACCCAAACACAACACTTACATATCCATGAAACATAACCAAATAAACCACATCCCAGTCACTTTTATAAGGGTCAAACTAGGGTTGAGTATCCGAGGTACTATTTGGGTGTCGGTTCTGTCCTGGTGGGTTCGGGTTTTCATGGTTAATGAAAACCAGCCCCATTCGGGTAATGTTAAAGATCGGTTCGGCTTTGGTTCGGGGTCTAAAAGGTTTGGGTTGGGATTGGTAAACTGTCATGGTACCGGTACGATCCGAAATATTTTCGGGATCAGGTATCAAACGGTCTTTTGGTTCTTTAGTATATTATTTGTAGTGAATGTAACAATTACAAATAAAATAATTTTGTAACTAAGAAAAGCATCAAAATTTTATCATTCGAAATCAGTAACACCTTCGGCAAAATTGATATGAAATGAAAGCCAAACACCTTTATTATTGATATAAAGAAACCTAAACAAATGAGAGAATGAAAAGAAAGCCAAAGCCAAAACCAAATTTCATAAAACCAAATGAGAAACATTATTCAATGAAATCAAAACCACATACTTAAAACTTCAACCTTCAATTGCAACTGCCATCTTCAACCTTCAACCGACGAGCTTCGACCTTCAATCTTCAAGACGTTGGTAGCACATGGGAAGACCTTCTGACAATAATGACAAATGCACTTGTCATGACTGTCTTTGGTTCTGGTGTAATGCTTCCATACACCAGACCTTGGCGCTACAATTTTCTTCATCTTATTCGACTGGGAAGATACTTCAGATTTTGTGTTAGCATCATTGGTCTTCCCTTGGCTTTGAGTACTTTTGTACTCTCCTTCTTCCTCAAATTAATTGCACTTCAGCATCCATTGTTTCTTCAACAGTTTGTGGGATTCTGGAGGATGACAAAACAATCTGCAAGAAAATGAGAAACAATATACAATCAGTAACATCAAAACACACCAAATCATTCATGTCTTACAATATTCTTAACTCAAAGCTCACAAATCAAATACATGTACTGCCTTACTTTACACGCAACTTAATACTTAACACATAATCTGAAACCACGATTCAAGTACATCTTAGGCATAAAGACATTAGAGATTTCAAGAAGCACGTACTTGATAATATACGGTTATGTACAAACAACGTAATATTACAAGTAGAAGCAGAGTATATGATATAATCTAAACCCAGCAACAAAATAGAACCTGTACAAGCAACACTAACATCTACGGTATGAAATCATTGTACAAGGTAGCAACAAGTCATGTAAAACAACCTATGAAAACTCTTGATGCTTGATTAAGACTAAACAGAACATAAGACATGATTTTACCTAAACTAGTACAGAAATCTGAAAGAAAGAAACAAGGAGATAAGCATTGAGTAATCTGATAAGGAGGAGTACCTCTGATTTATAACTTGAGCTATGCGATGGAGGAGAGGAAGATGATAGAAGACCCATTTATAGGATCTTAGACTTAGGGTTTCGGTTGCAAATCGAGGAATAGAATTGGTTAATAAAATCGATGAAGATATCCGATAATCGGAATTAGGAAACAATTTCGATGAGAATATCTAAGGAAATCGATATTTAGGAAAGGTATAGAGATTTTCCAGAGATTCTCCTCTTTGCTCAAGGGATTTCAAAATCAAAAGGGGAAAGGGGATTAGGGTTAAGTGATACTCAGATTTCAGATGTAACTAATCGGTTCCTCGGTTTAAACCTGAACCGACCCATAACCCGACATACCAAATATCTGGCTTCATTCATTTTTAAGAGGATCCAAAACCGAACCGAACCGGTTTTATCAGACCAGGTTCGGTTTGGGTTTTCAGGTTCAGATCATGTGCCCAACCTTAGGTTAAACTATAGACTTTAATATCATATTAGTAATGAGCCTAATTCACACCCAAAAACTAGATTAAGAGTGAAAGATTGCCACATACTATATATATTGTCCAATGAACCTTTGCCCAGCGATGTTGGACATTTAATAGTGGCATCTAAACATAAGAAAACTGAAACGAAATTCTATAGATTATACAATTAGCCTCTCGTGAAGGTGAAAGACAAGGTCAAGAATTTGGCTCTGATCGACAAGATCATGAATATCGTTCTTCCAATCACTACAAGAAATATCGACATTCGTACACAGCAAAAACGCTACAAAAAGTTTTTTTGTAGCGTTTTCACAAACGCTAGGTCTGCCACAGCTATGGTAGACCCCTCCCTTATGGTAGCGTGTTTTCATGAGCTATAGTAAATTGATATATTGTAGCGATTGCGCTTTGCTATATTAAACTTTTTTGTTGCAAGTCATTTCTGTGGTGCATCACATTCAGCAGTCTGTAGCAAAGGAGGAATTTGAGATTACTCAAGGGACTCGATCTTCATGGCGACAGAGGAACGATCAGACTCATGGTGTGTTGAGATTAGACATACATCGTACAGGAGAGCGTCCCCATGAGAGTCAATCTCGCTCTAGAGATAGCTATGATACACGAGGGGAGGGACGTACAACAAGAGTTTCCAGGAATCGACAAGATTACTATAGAAGTAACAGATATGGAGGTCGATATGAGCCATATCATCGTAAACCCGAGCAGCGGTGGAGAGCTAAATTACCAATACAGGCGCCAATGGAGGATGATAAAGGGCGCCATACTAGAGAGATGGGCTCTGGGAACCCTCGTGAGAGTGGTTATGCTGTCCCACTAGATATTGTTCCTTATGAACAAATTTCAGTTGTCCCTGAATCACAGGTGGCTGCACAGCTGAAGAGTGGTGAAGTTCGACAAAGGAGGATGATAGCAAGTAAGATTGTGACCCCATCAGCAGGGGACAATCCTATGGAGATTAATCTAACTACCCGTACTAAGGGAGCAGTTTGTGCACTTTCATTCTCTCCTTCTCTGGCGCCTGAGACCAAGGAGGATCAGATTATTGGGGCACTGGATGATATGGAGTTGGATGGGCAAGATGATAGTATGGAGGGTTTTATACCAAATGAGGATGATTTGCTGGGAGAGGAGTTTTTGGAATCTGAGTCTAAGTGGCCAGAGCCACTATATGTTGTTGAAGGGAGATCAAGGCAGTGAGAGTTCAGAAACCTGGCGTCCAAAGAAATGCTCCAATGAGCTTTCCAAGCAAGAAGTTAGAGCTCTTTCGTCGGGGATCTCCTAGCAAACGATTCAAGTCTCTGGGACCAAATTCGACCAGTGGTGCTGGTAGATCAGGGTGACATAGCACGAAGACGACGAGAGATAGGCTGGAGAAAAGAGAGGAAGTGATGAGGCCTAAAAGCTCATCCAATATGGAACCATGAAGACAATCAGTTGGAACTATAGAGGGATCGGGAACAACCTCACAGTTTGACGCCTTAAGGAGATGTGTCAAAAGCATCACCAGGACTTGTGTTCCTTTCAGAGACGAAGAATAATAGGTCCTTGTTGTAAAACATTCAGACCGATTTAGGATTTGATCATTTGTTTACCGTAGAGCTTCTTGGCCTTAGCGGTGGTTTAGCTTTATTTTCACTAGATGAATTTCAAATTAATGTTTTTTCGAATAACAGAATGATTTACGTTGAGGCAATCATTAATGGAATAAAAGTCTATATGACATTTGTGTATGGTGATCCTGTTTTAGAACAAAGAGAACAAGTATGAGAACGTCTTACGCGATTCTCAACAACAAGAACTGGACCTTGGTTTATGATAGGTGATTTTAACGAAATAACAAGCCATGATGAAAAAGTGGGTGGAAGATCTAGATCGGATAGCTCCTTCTTGCCATTCAAGCAAATGCTCAATGACTGTGGAATGCTGGAATTTCCATGCTCAAGGAATATGCTATCATGGGTTGGAAAAAGAGTCGGGGAAACCACTGTCCGATGTCGATTGGATAGGACTGTAGGGAATGAGGATTGGCATGAAAAATTTCCACACTCAGTGGTAAACTATATGAGGCTGTGGAGATCGGACCATCGTCCAGTCCTTGCAAATATCCTTTCAAAACCAGTGAGAAAATCGAAATCTTTCAAATTTGACAAAAGATGGACTGATAAAGAGGAAATACGACAAGTTATATTGGAGGGTTGGAAATCTCCAGATCTTCCACTGAATGCTGATATTATGGAGCACATCTCAAGTTGTCGTAAGGCGCTTGGACTATGGAGGAGGCAGAATGACCTCAATTCTTGGAGTCAAGTGGAGGAGCTAAAGGAGAAAGTAGAGGGGCTGTACTTGGACGATGCTGCAACAACTAACGATATAGCGGATGCTTTGAAAGAATTATCTGACGCTCTTAAGGCAGAACAAATGTTTTGGAAACAAAAGAATAGCAATTTCTGGCTTAAAGAAGGGGATCGAAATACACAATTTTTCCATTCAGTAACAAAGCAATGGAGATCAAGGAACAAGATTACTCAACTCCTAGACTCAAATGGGAATGTTGTGGAAGATGAGGAGGGCTTAGTTGCTATTGCTACTACATATTTTTGAGAGTTGTTTGAGAGTTCTAATCCGGGAAATATTGACGAGGCTCTTTCTGAGGTTTCCACGAAGATTACTGGGGAGGATAATGCAAACCTAACAGGCCCGGTTACGAAATGGGAGGTAAAAGTAGCATTGTTCGCAACGCACCCTGATAAAGCTCCTAGACCAGATGGGATGACTGCTCTTTTTTACCAGAAATACCGGGACATCGTGAAGGAGGACCTAACCCTTATGGTTAGTTAATTCCTTTTTGAAGGGACAATAGCAAATGGACTTAACGATACAAATATTTGCCTTATCCATAAGGTGGAGCAGTCAAATGAGATGGCTAAGTTTTGGCCCATCAGCTTATGCAATGTTAGTTACAAGATAATCTCCAAGGTCTTATGCCAGAGATTAAAAATTTTTTGTCAAGTCTAATCTCCGAAACACAATCGGCTTTTGTGGCCGGAAGACAAATCTCAGATAATGTCATGATTGCACAAGAGATGCTTCATGCGCTGCAAACTAAACAGAATGGGCGAAATAGAAGGATGGCCATCAAAACGGATATGAGCAAGGCGTACAATCGCATGGAATGGCCGTTCATCCAGGCAGTGATGCAAAAGATGGGGTTCTCAGAAACCTAGATAAGATGGATTATGCGCTGCATAACCTCGGTTCGGTATAAAGTACTGTTAAATGGGCAACCAAAGGGAAATATTATACCGGGAAGAGTTCTACGTCAAGGGGATCCTTTGTCTCCTTTCGTCTTTATTATATGCACGGAAGCGCTCGTTAGCCTTCTTAATCATGCAGAGAATCAAGGGAAGATAACAGGGATGCATGTTTCACGCGCTTCTCCCTCGATATCTCACCTTCTCTTTGCTGATGGCAGCCTGTTCTTTTGTAAGGCGGAGCCCCGTGGATGTGACGAAGTAATGAAAGAGCTCAGAAATATGGAGAAGCGTCTGGTTAATGTATTAATTTTGAGAAATCTTCTCTGCTCTTTGGTAAGAAGATAAATGCCCAAACTCGACAGCTGATTAAAGATAAGCTTGGTATCCAAAATGAGGGTGGAATGGGGTATTATTTGGGTATACCAGAAGATATTAGTGGATCCAAATGCAAACTCTTTGCTTTCCTTAAAGACAAGCTGATGCATAGAGTGAATGGGTGGATGGGTACATGGCTATCCAAAGGTGGAAAAGAAGTCCTAATCAAATCTATACTATTAGCACTCCCGACATATGTGATGTCTACATTTCTATTACGACTAGAGATTTGTGAGAAGCTTGCTAGTGCCATTGCACAGTTCTGGTGGAGTTCAAGCCCACCTAAACGAGGTATCCATTGGGCAAAATGGGAAAAACTCTGGAAACCACGAAATGGAGGAGGTCTTGGGTTTCGTCTGATTCATGAATTCAACCTGGCTTTATTAGCTAAACAATTGTGGAGACTAGTTCGATTTCCAGATTCACTAGTTGCTAGAGTGCTAAGGGGAAGATATTATAAGATGAGCTCGCCTTTGCGTGCATCGTCGGTAACAAGTCCTTCATATGTGTGGAACAGTATCTCGGCAGCACGAAACTTATTACTATTGGGAATCCGACAAAAGTTCCACTCTGGACATGACACTAAGGTATGGGAGAATCCTTGGATTCCAACAATACCAGCCAGGCCGGCTTCCTCGTCTGCTCCAGTAATGCACCCGAATTTAAGAGTTAGCGATCTTATAAATCATGATTCCAAGGAGTGGGATATTGAATTACTGAATAACTATGTAGACAAGGAAGATATTCCCCTCATCAGATCTATCGCCATAAGTACGACATACCACCGCGACTCTTTTTGCTGGAGTTATACTAAGAGTGGTCAATATACTGTCAAATCAGGTTATTGGGTGGTTAGGAAACTTTTGTGGAATAATGTGGCGAGTGGGGTTTGTGAACCTAGTATCACTGATCTTCAAGCCTTTGCTTGTAAAGTCAATGCGCCTCTAAAGATGTGCCATCTTATAAGGCAACAAATCACAAGGCATGTGGCGGTCACAAAAAATCTTAATTATCGACATTTGCGATGTGATGATTACTGTCCGAGATGTGGGGCGCCGGAGGAGTCAGTTACACATGCTATATTCGAGTGCCCTCCTGCGGTACAAGTGTGGGCTTTATCTTCGATACCCTCAGGTCAAAATGGATTTTCATTGACTAGTATCTATGCCAATATGGATTACCTTTTCTGGCGCAAAAATGAGTTCTCGGTTGACCAACATAGAGAATCTTTTCCATGGATAATCTGGTATATCTGGAAGGCTCGAAATGATAAACTTTTTAGGGGAATTGACAGAGATCCAAGGGAATTGGTACGATATGCAGAGAGTGAATGCCTCGCGTGGTTTAGCGCTAACGAGTCGATCAATCAGAATCAGATTATGCAAAGAAGCGAATATGCACAGACCTTATGTTTGGAGAATATTTGTATGGTGGATGGTTCTTGGACCTCCATAGATCAGTATAGTGGATGCGGTTGGGTGTGGAAGAGCGA